>OZJO01000135.1:0-43978 GCA_900406225.1 Acrobeloides nanus
TATATAGCCAAATATCAATAGTTTAAAATAAGGATACATCTTTGAGAGCCCAATTTTTAGAGTGAGCTCTCAAAAAGTTTGCGTATTGACACGAAAACATGAGTTATGCTCAAAAAGACTGATTGAATCGTATTCGTCATACATCCTTGCTTACTACTGAAAAAAAATTTCATCGAAAACGAGCGAAAAATGCCGATTTTATTAAATAAAACTTTTGAGTACGAACTTTTGCAAAACCCTAATACATAATTCCATACACATTGAATCCGCATGAAAAAGCAGACTTTATGTTGAGAATCTTTTCGAATGGACCGATTTCGTCTTCTAAGTCGTGAAATACATCATACAGTCTATAATATAGGATCAAATGATCCATCTGGCATATATGACTTTGGGAAATTTGGCTCTTTTTTTACTTGAGGAATATTGCTTTTAAATTTTTCAATTTATTCTTCAATTTTCATTGTTCATCTTTCATCATTCACTCTGCGAACTAGAGGTGTAACGAGTATTTGTAAAGTTTGAGCTCGAGTATCGAATTACGATCATTGTTTCAAGTGTACCTGACCTACTGTACCTGTACCCGATGTACCTGTACCGGTACTTACAGTTGAAAATTTTTTTGACAAGTACAGTACAGCCAAAATTTATAAAATTATGATTTGACTATACGAATCGCGAATTGGTTGATAAAGAAATATATCGAATAAAAAATTCATTTAATCCATAAATATGTTTTAATTTGCTTCTTTTTTGGTTTTAAGAAAATTAAAGAATTGATTATTATAAAAATTGTGAAAAAAACCCATCGAAATACTCATTTCTATTCAAATTTGAACAACAAATCATTCTAGTAACATCACAAGTAGGTCCAGCAGGACATGCTCCATCTGCCATATAAAGGTCCAACTTGATTGGCTGCAGGGCAAGAGGTACAGTAGCGGCAACAAAACTTGCATCAAACAACAAAAAATGTCATACTGTGTTTTTGGCCAATTTTTAAAATTTAATCCTTATAGCATGATTTACCATACATTTGAAAACTGGGTTTCTAGGCTTTTGAACAAGCCTAAAACCATCTCATATGGAATTAGCCGCAAAAAGTTATGGGCCCGCTTACAGTTCACTTACAGGGTTTGCGAGTGATACGCGAGTAGACCTTGAGGGCTAAAATTTACTTATTTTTCGAAGGTTCCATATAGTGAAAAATCCCACATGAGACGATTTCTTAAGAAAATATGGTATTTTTAGGTCAAATTGTTCTCTATCTTTTTTTATTTTGGCATTTGTTATATTTAAAAAGTGCACAAATTCATACTAAGCAAGAATCGAACTCTTGATGTTATGATTCTAAAAGCGTTACCACTACACCATGATGTTCTTTTCTTGTGTCATTAAGTGGTAGAGCTCTCGTTTTTGGATTAAAACATGTCGGGTCTGATTTCTGTTCAGAGCAAATTTTTTTGCATTTTTTTAAATAGCTCTGAAATGATTTTTGGAAGGTGATGTAATTTTAGGCACTGAATATACGATTAAGTCTGGCAAAAATTTTTGAAGTTCCCGCACAAAGAAGCAATTGGCGTTTTATGTAACGTTACAATAAATATTTCTTAATAAAAATGATGTTTCATGATGAAGTTGGATTAACAATTCTTTATAAACTTTCTTCACGTTTTTGATGTTTTTGTCGTAATTAGCATGACAGAAGCGGGAGAATTTTGGGACGATCCCTTGAGCGCCTTCGGCACTCAAGGGATCGTCCCAAAATTTTTTTTGCGTTTTTCGGTTCAATTTTTTTAGAATTTTTCAATTTTTACAATTTTTTCGTTTTCTAAAAAAATTTTTTCAATTTTTTCGAATTTTTAAAAATATTTTTCGAATTTTTTAAAAAAAATTTCGATTTTTTTCAATTTTTTCGATTTTTTATTTCAATTTTTCGAATTTTTACAATTTTTCGATTTGTTTTCAATTTTTTCGTTTTTTTTCACTCTTTTCATTTTTTCAATTTTTTCGATTTTTTCATTTTTTCCTCATTTTTTCAATTTTTATCAATTTCTATCCAATTTTTTTTTCAAATAAATCGATTTTTTTCAAAAAAAGAACATTTATTTATTGGGTTTTATCTTCTCGTAAATACCTAATCTGAAAAGACAAAAATGAAAAATGGAATTTTTAATTTTTTCCAGAGAGTGTACCCCATGATTTTCGTGGCGTTTTTCTTCTCTCACCGAGCTCTTTCCAAAAATCTAAGTCGTAACGGGATTAAACTTAAAGGACCAGTGCAACAGAGAAATCGATTTTCTGGAAATAAGCTTATCATGTAGAACTGCGTTCACTGATCATTTTTTATTTTTACATCATAGGGCTTAAATCTCATTTTCATGGAGCAAAATTGCAAAAAAGTGAGGTGACTAGGGACAGTGCAAAAAGGAATTGTCTCCGACAAGGATCGAACCCGCCATCTCAGAGGCAAAAACTCAGGGATTTGCTACTGCTCTAGTGGCAAAAACCAGTTCTTTGCCAATTTTTTACAGAGAACACATAATTGTCTTCAATTTAGTTATGATTGATCGAATTTTAATTGTTCCCAGTCGCCTCACTTGTTTGCAATTTTTCTCCATGAAAATGAGGTCTATGCCCTATGGTGTAAAAATAAAAAATGATCAGTGAACGCAGTTCTACATGATAGGCTTATTTCCAGAAAATCGATTTTTCTGTTGCAATGGTCCTTTAAGGTTACAAAATTCGGTGACACAAAGATTTAAGAGACACTATCTCAGGAGTTCAAACATTGCCTTAAACGGTTCGACTGTGCCCCAAATTGAATTTATTTAGTGAGATTGACTCATGGGAAAATTTTTAAAAGTCATTTCGAGTCAAAATTCGGGTTCTAAAAAATTCAAAACCTTATTCGAAGTTCAAAAACCCAATTTTACGTTGATTTTTTTATTTTTCTAACTCGTCTAGAACACCCTATATAATTTTTTTCGGCCAAAATTTATATTTATCCGATGTAATTCAACACGGAGAACACTTCTAGCATGGTTTCAAAAAAATCCGAGAAACTTCGATTTTTGGGCCATTTTTACAAGAGGGGCACAGTAGGAAGGTTCGAAAAAAAATTTTTCTCGGATTTTGTCGAAACCACGCTAGAAATGTTTCCCGTGTTGAATTACATCGGATAGATATAAATTTTGGCCGAAAAAAATTATATAGGGTGTTCTAGACGAGTTAGAAAAATCAAAAAATCAACGTAAAATCGGGTTTTTGAACTTCGAATAAGGTTTTGAATTTTTTAGAACCTGAATTTTGACTCAAAACGACTTTTAAAAATTTTCCCATGCGTCAATCTCACTAAATAAATTCAATTTGGGGCGCAGTCGAACCGTTTAACACTGTGCCCTTTCAAGTTCGAGTGTTCAAGAAAACGTCTCTTAACATTTATGTTCATTTTTCTAACTTCTTTAAAATTTTAGAGAATGCTATTGCCTGACATTTTCTTCAATATTTGCTCGTTTTTGGACACAGACGATATTGAGTTTCTTCGAGAAATAAACCATCGAACAAACCACCTTATCCTTAACAACATCACAAAACTGCCATTGAAAAAACTCAAACGTGCTCACATTACAAAAGATGTCAAAATTAAGTTTTATGAACAACAGCAAGAAAATAATGAACTAGAGAAATTCAAAAATTGCTATTTTGAAGAACTATTCATAAACGACTCATTAAACAACTTGGATGCGTTAAAGAATTATGCAGCTATGAATGGACCTATTATAACTAGACAATTTTTCCTGGGTCTATCATTTTTTTACATGTGTAGAAACCATGGATGTAACGTATATTCTCAGCTAATAGATAACATAGTAATAGCTACGGATTTGCTGGATATTTATATTTATATTAATTTTAATGAAGGCCAAGAAACCATTGATGTTTTGAATAATCCTCAACAATTTTATAGTTTGCATACGAAGAAAATTAACTTTACATTGGTCCATCTTAGCGAATATAAATCAACTTCCGGTGATCAATCACTTTTTAAAAAGCTCTAATAAGGCTCTAAAAAATGAGCTATCAGGAAACCAATTGCGATCTAACTTCTTCGAGATATAGGCTAACCTATGTATCTTATAGTTTGAAATTATACTTATTTTTTGCAAAGATTTAGTCATAGCTTTTCAAAAACGGCGATTTGGTTGTATTGAATTTTTACAAAATTTTTAGTTCGTGATTTCAGCTTTTCATTGAAACCAAAACCATGTATAGATCTTTTACCCTTGCTGAGATATGACAGTTTTAAGATACATATGTTAGATTGGGAGTTTTTGAACCCAACCAACTTAAAAGTGAATTATCTCCACGAATATAAATCTGATTCCGGCGATCGACCACTTTTTGAAAAGCTTTAATAAAGCCCTAAAAACTGAGCTATTGAAAAGTCGGGTACGATCTAATCTCGCGGAGATATGGGTCAATCTTTGTATTTTAAGGGTGAAATTTTGACGTAATTTTTCAAAGATGACATCATAACTTCTCCCAGACATTGAATTCGTCACATAAAATTTTTAGCTCGTGATTTGAGGATTCCAAAAACACTAAAACCATGACGAAATCTTTTACCTAGGCCAAGATATAGCAATTTTAGTGTTATTGGTATTCAAAACAAGTCCCATGTGCCGGATATCAAAATCCAATTGAAAAGTTGATATCAATTCTTTCATTTTCGGACTCAGCATAGTCAAAAGTGGGGGTACATGTTAAATTTAGACAAATCAAACAACTTTTGGGATCCGAGGGATCGATTGCACACATTCCCGAAGCATGAAAACGGTTCCTTGATCATGTTTCAGGGACTGTAAATGCTTCCTTTAGCGAAAAAAGCAAAAACCCAATATAGGTGATACGAAAAATTCAAAATTTTGAATTAAATCACTATAGGAAGCATTTACAATCCCTGAAACATGGTCAAGGAAGCGTTTTCATGCTTCGGGAATGTGCGCAATCGATTCCCCTCCTAGAAAAACCTAAGAGTCGACGGTTTTTTCATAAAAATCCGAAAATGTTTGATTTTCGCTTCAATACACCCACTCCATACCCTGAATTAGGGTCAAGGAAGCGTTTTCATGCTTCGGGAATGCGCGGAATCGATTTCTCACCTAAAATTACTCCTAGAAAATTATTTTTTACAAAAATGTTCAAAAAAAATTTTTTTCGAGATCCTGCCATGATTGTTACCCCCTTTAAGAAACATCTTTTTTTATATTAAAACTTTAGAAATTCCTACCTCCAAAATATTGGTAGATTTTCTTTGTAATCAAACTTCTCCAAGATCGAATCGATATATATTTAAGTTTGAATGTCCCCGAATCAATTTTATTTATAAACATGTCGTCGAACTATTTTGCGAAGTTTGTTTATTTCATCTATCATAATCACCTAAGTCTTTAGCGCTTTCATTCTTCCAAACATCCAGAATTGTTCATTCAAAATATTTATCTATGCCCCGTTGATCCCGAATTTAACGTACCGATACACTTAAGGCAAATCGGGAATGAAATTTTACCTGGACTTATAAAACTCTATGGTGAAGTCGGCTGGATACGTGATGAATTATATGTAAGCCCTAGCATAGAAATTTACGAAGATTCCAGAGAAGATGGATGGAAGCTATATATTGCATATCAAAAAGAGTATAAACAATTGTCTATGCATTTGGTTTTAAATACGATCGAACCTGATATGACAACAATTTTGAGAAAAAAACCTAAATTGTCATTATAGTGACGTTCAATTGTATATGAGTTTTTTCAAATTCTTAAAGGGGTGTACTTTGTAGCCGCATCTCGAAAAAAATTTATTTTCACAGAAATTTATTTTCACAAAAACGAATTATTAAGGGTAAAATCATGGAATGCGCGCATTTCCCGAAGCGTTAAAATGTTTCCTTGAATGACACGAAAAAAAGTTTTCTGACACGAAAAATCGATTGGCGCAAATCCCGAGTTCCAAAAAAATTATTGTGACAGCCTATCGGGGTACCCCATGTTAAAAAATCAATTTTTATTATTATTTTGGCACCAAATTGGCTGATTTTTGGTACTCAGGGGTCTTCGGGCATGAGAAATCGATTGGTGCAACTCCCGAGTTCCGAGAAAAATTTCAATTTAGGGGAAAATTTTCAAATTTTCCCCTAAATTTTTGAATAATTTCAATTTTTGAAAAAAAATCAAATTTTTGAGCAAAATTCAATTTTTGAGAAAATCGATTTTCGAATTTTTGCTCAAAAATTGAAGTTTGCTCTAATGTAACAGTATGACATATTTAATAAGTTGAAATTTTGTTATCATTATCTAATCATAATAATATAAATGTTTTGGTTGTTGTGCAATAATCATGTGATAAAATTGTTATAACCATTAAGAGCGTTTGTCGGAAAGGGGAGGAGTCTCCTCCCTGACCCACTCACTCATGAACCCAAGATTGAGGGGGGGGGGGGNCATGTGTCCAAAATAGAGGGGGACCACCTCATCGAGGGTCTCCTCCTCAAGGGGGGGGGGGTGGAGAGAGTAATCCCGATGAGACACCAAAACCACTCGTCCAAACAACAGAATGCCGAGATATACCATTTTTACTCTCATAATCTTCATATAAACATCTATATAAGGGTCCTAAAGTTGTAATAGGTCGATATCAGAGCTACGCCGCCATGGGCAGCTGAAAATTTGCATACTGTTTTCTTATGCCAAGAACTATATTATGGTGTATTTGGTTTTTTAAGATTCGCGCATCCTATGGTGATCGTCCCTTATGAGTGTACAATTCCTAAATTTTCGAATAAAACGGCTCAACTTTGATCAATTTATATTGCGAACGTGCCTAATTTGTTCGAATTAATATGAAAATTTGAAAAGTTTTATTCGTTTATATATTGTTAAGCAAATGTTTTTCAAATGTTTTTCAAAAAATTTTTAGATTTCATTCTTTCATTTAGATTATCCTTATGTTCAATGGTTATGTCTTTTTCATTGATTCGGGCTTCATTTGGTTCTAATGTTTGAGAGACAATAATGGCTGGTATTTTGGTTCCTAAATTTTAGGATTACGATTGATCAAAAATGTAGTACAGGATTGTTCGGAAAGTTTTTTTCAAAGTGCCCATAGTGCTATTTTTTTAGAAGGTTAGTATATTGCTAAATCAATTTTAAAATAATCTATTGATTCATTAGAAATGATTAACATAAGATCTTTATAGTAAACATTGGTGTGGTACAAATTTATAGTACATCCGACAAATCATATAGTGCTTATATAGTGCCCATCTAGTACCAATAAGTACTATTAGTACCAGGGATGTAAACGTGTACGATTTTCGTGTACGTGTAGGTATACTACACGTCTAACGTGTGTGTACGTGTACACGTACACGATAGCAAAATTTTAAGGTGTACTACACGTTTAACGTATATTTTAACGTGTACTACACGTACACGTTCTATCGTGTACGTGTAGTACAAGTTAAAATACACGTACACGTTAAACGTGTAGTACACGTTAAAATTTTGCTATCGTGTACGTGTACACGTACACAAATGTTTTTTTCGTGTTTTTTTTTCATATTTTTGACGAAATTTTTTAAACACTAATTTTACAAAAATACACGTACACGTTACTACACGTTAAACGTGTAGCGTGTAATACACGTTTACATCTCTGATTAGTACCTATAGTGCCCATAGTACCCTTTAATGCCTATTAGGCCTATAGGCACTATAATGCCTATTAGTGCCCATAAGGTGTATCGTAGTATAGTATACTACAATACACCTTATGAGCACTAATAGGCATCAACGAGCACTAGATGTATACTATGGGCACTATAGGTACTAATGGGCACTAGATGAGCACTATATAGACACTATATGATTTGTTGGATATATACTATAAAGTTGTACCACACCAATGTTTACTATAAAGATCTCATGTTAGTAATTTCTAATGAATCAGTAGATTATTTTAAAATTGATTGCTTTATACTAACCTTCTAAAAAATAACACTATGGGTACTTTGAAAAAACTTTCCGAACAACCCTGTATAATCTAATATCGTCGTAAACTTTGTCTCTAATGTTTTTGTTTCAATATAGGAACTCAAACTTGTAAGATTCATTAAATTTAGCTACGTTTTTAAGAAGTTTGATGAAAATAAACACTATGGTGTGATTATTTTCACATTTTTTTTATAAAAAATAAACCTTGTAAAGATATAAATTAATAATCTCTCCCACCTTTATTCGATCTTCGATCAAGTATGCAGTGAAATAGCCACTTCAGACTAGGAATTATTAGATAAAATAATAGCAAAATCAGTATGAATAGAAGAAAGATGACTGCCATTAACAGAATGATATAATAAATTTCTGGGTATTCATTTAAAATGTCTAAAATTTTATATAAAGAATATTTTTTGTATAAAATGATGTTACTTACACTCTAGCCTACTTGAGATTGGTGGCGCAATGACAATAATATATGGGCTTGTGGCGATATCCAAAGGGTGCACAGTCTCGATTCTCACGGTAGCTTGATAATTTTGAAAACCCATATGTTTAGAACTATGGATGACGTACATATAATCGGGTTTCGGTGGATGAATTATTTCCTCGAGATTTGTTCAAAAGATACGATAAATTTATAAGCTTACCGTTGTGTACCTTAGGACTTGAAGGTTTAATCGGGATTGGAAGTAGTGTGGGAATTGGATCTGGGAGGTTTAATCGGGATTGGAAGTTTGTTGCACTATATTCGAACAAAGAACTATGTCATAATGATGATATGTCGATGATTTTACATGGGTGTGAAAAAAACAAAATAATTCGACATTTACATAAGACGATTAAAGAAAGAACAAAACGAATTTGATCCGCTGATCTGGCGAAAAATTGAATATCGTAAGTTGGAGAAAGAAATAAACGTCGAATAAAAAAGAGAACTTGATCCGTCAAAGTAGTCGACTGTAATAAAATTATCTCATTCGCAAGCACATCACCACCAATTGCGACTAGGGAGCTATTTCAATTAATCCACAGTCCTAAATCCTAAATATTCAAAACAATATGCAAATAATATGTAAATGATAAGTACCCGAAAACTTTCATTTTCAATTTACATAACAGTCGAAATCCCATGTAATCTAACAGAAAATCAAAGGCCACAAAAATGAATGTAAATCTAAAAATGTTTATCAAAGCAATGGGAACCACAAAAAGAAAAAACAACATGTAAATGATTAGTGTGGTGGTGAAGTTCAAAGAGCTTACGGCTTCACATCAGAAAAATGGAGGAGATATACACAGGGTGTCCACATTATCTTATTTATAAGATTTTGTCTTATAGGGTGCGGCAAAAGTTCCCGTGATTTTTTGAATTATTGCATGTAGTATTTTGACCATAACTCTTTAACCTTACATCCAATTCCGATGATCTTGGTGTCATTAGATAGCTGTAAATTCAAGCTATCTAAAGACACCAAGATCATCGGTGGATGTAAGGTTAAAGAGTTATTGTCAAAATACTATATGCAGTAATTCAAAAAATCACGAGAACTTTACCGCACCCTGTAATTTTTGAGTTTTTTATTTTCTTATTTTTCATTGAAAATCTTATTTTTGAACATTTTGATCAAAATTGATTTTTTTTTGCAAGAAAACTCGGCTTTCAGCCCCTCAAACTTCACATAAAAATAGCAAATTTATGTCAAAATTCGCACAAAACACAAATTTCTAAAAAATTGTCTTTTCACTACTCTTATAAGAAAAGTTGTTCGGCTTGATTCATGTGAACGTATGGTGTAGTGGCTAAAAACACAGCCACTTTTCGGGTTTTAACCCAAAACGATGCAGGTTCGATTCCACCTATGAGCGAATTGATTTTAGCAAAAATAAAAAATCAAAGAAAAACTATCAAAAATTCTTTGGAAATGCGAAAAAATAAGATCTTTGGCTCAAAAAAAAGCCACACACTCACAAGAATCACTATGATCCGAAGGCGAAAGACAGAGAAAAGATTGAGGAGCTATGTACACCCGGCAACGCATATAACCCCGATCGTGCTTTGTCGCCATTGGTGATCAGCCCGTATCTCCACGAACCGAGTGGCTGTATGATCCCTCATTAGGGATCAGATCATACAAGTCCAGGTCACTACATAGCAACAAGGCACTCTAGGGCCTGTCTGGAAGCTTCGATGAAGCCCGAACTTAATTTACAATCGAGAGTAAAATTTTTAAAAAGGTGGCATCCAGTTAAAAAAGATGGCTTTTGCCTGGGTGGCAGCTTACTTGCGGCACTATGTGGCACAATATTTACACGGTTTATCGGTTAATATTAAGATGTATAAACATAAACAACTTATAATGCTTATCAGGGATTTGCTTGCAAATTTTTGATCGAGAAAACAATTTTCGAATAGCACGGAGTTCTTGCTAATTTGGTATATTAATCACTTTTAAGATTTTTGATAAATATTTATTTGATAAGCGTAAATACTTTGAATACATGAATAACAATATATAAAGGTTAGATATTCTTCTGTCATGATCGAAAACGTTTCTTTGGTAGATGGAGCTGTCCAAAGAAGCTGCATGTATGTGAATCGCCTTTTGAGTTTCTATGTAGTCTTGCCTAAAAATGAGGGGTGGGAAATTTATGAAAGAACAAAAGATTTTGGTTTGAAAATAATGGTACCAACGTGTTCCGCGTCAATTTTTACCCCTAGGGAGTGTGTTTCGGTAAAAATTTTGGCGCTTTTTACTTTGGCCTTGGGAGTCACGTTAAAGGACCAAGCCACTCAGTTACAATCATATGAAAAAATAACATTTTCGGAAAGATCATGAAAAATGGAGCATTTTTTGTTTTTACGGCAAGTTCTGAATCGTTGTGGTTTTCGAGATAATTGCGTTTGAAATTTTGAATTTGTGTACAAGCTCTTCGTTGTAATACACAAACTTTTTTGAATTTTTTGCGGGAAAATCGTGAAAAAATAGCATGAATCGACAGAGAATTTTATGCTGAATAACTTTGCTAATTGAAGTTTGCGTAAAAAATTATTTTCTCCGATCAAAAATGCAAAATAAGATTAAATTTTTAAATTTTTGTATATTGAAACGAAAACCCTGCATGAATTTAAATTTATTTTGCATTTTTGAACGGAGGAAATAATTTTTTACGCAAATTTAAATTAGCAAAGTTGTTCAGCATAAAATTCTCTGTTGATTCATGTTATTTTTTCACGATTTTTCCGCAAAAACTTCAAAAAAAGTTTGATTATTACAACGAAAACATGTACACGAATTCATATTTTCAAATGCATTTATCTCGATGGGGAAAACGATTCAGATGGTACCATAAAAACAAAAAATGCTCAATTTTTCATGATCTTTCCAAATATATCATTTTTTCATATTGTAATTGAGTGGTCTGGTCCTTTAAGTGGTTCCCCCAAGTTCAGTAGCTCCAAAATTTGATATGTTATTCAAGAATTTTATATGGACTGTAATTGTTTTCATACGATTTTATAATTTTCTAGACAATAAAAAATGCGCAATAACGGTTATACAACAATCGAAGTTCGAGAAGATATGGTTTGTTCTTATGTAAGATTGATGTTTATTATGTTTTATGCAAATTTTAGTTGACCCCAAAAAGATCTTTGAAAAGTAGCCTATGTGACATCCGAACATTATTCGTCGTATTTGTTGTAATAAGTAATAATTTACACATTTTTATATAGCCATCAAAATTCAATGGATTTAAAAAATTTTCTACCATTTTTAATACAGGGTGGGTCCAATTTTTTCCTTGAATCAGGCCCAAGATTCGGGAATGCGCACAATCGATTCCCCACATAAAATTATCCTTAGAAAAACAAATTTTCGGGTCTCAAAAAATCACAAAGATCCACTTTTTTGGCCCACCCTGTATGTTTTTTGAATTGTTAGGATCAACCTTGTATAAAGTCCATACATTTTAGGCACTACGGAAGCTTTAGTTAACATAAACGATAGTATATTGGTTGAAAAAAAGAATCCGTCGAAGGCTGCTGTTAACGCGGACGACAATCTCGATAATATGGTGATTGAAAGAAAGAACATCTTGGTCGATTTTCTATATAGTGATGGAGGTTATTTGGATGTTTGGAAAGATCCTAAATTCACTCGGTAAGCACTATTCTTATATTGAGATGCCATAATGATTTTATTTAGATATTACGTTACCCCAATCTGTGAGATCGTCGCCGAATCGACCAAATGTTTAGACAACGAATACGACGCACAACATCCATACATAGTCGTATTACCAATACGATTATGGAATGACAATGTTGCACAGGCGGCAGCACTTGCCATTACAGATAAAATTCGAGACAACAGTAGCATCGATGAGCTTGTACAACCGAATGATTGTCGGCCACTTCCAATAAAAAGTGTACGATTTCTTTTTGGAGCTTTTGTGTAAAATTGATTACTTTGACATTTTTAGGCACGCCTCGTAACCACCAATGCTAAGCTTAATTTTGAATTTCCATCCGGATTTCAACCAAATGTTTTATCTGAAGGCAAAGAAACTAAATTTTCTCTATATCCGAAAGATAAAAGCATGTGTGAAAAAATTGTATGTTATCTATTTTCATAATCAAAAAGCTGTCATCCCTATAATGCCAAAGGGGTTGGGGCAACCCAGTTAAATGCAGTTTGGGTCAGAAAGAAATGGTTCTGGGACCTAAGGAAACACACATGTACAAGTGGGTCTTCGAAAATCCGATCCGATTGCACGACTAAAAATAAGTCACGCTTCGCGAAATGTGTCGTTCATGGCTGCGCGTCATGCACGACCCCGGGTCTTCGTTCGAAGACCCTAAAAGACCCGTTGTACATGTATGTAAGGAAACCTAATAGTAGCATTTTTTGACTTGTTTAGAATCTCTCCGCTAGCTTTCTCTTTTATAAACCCTATCTGTATTGAAAAAGTATTATTCTATGATTTTTGCTGTTCTAGAGATCAAAATACAGTTTGTGAATTAAGGTTTTCGACAAAACCGGATAAGAGGGAAGAGAGACCATATTGTCTTTTGGTTATATATCCTAGAAAGAAAGAGCGGTGTTTATAAAAAACTGCAAAAGTTGTCTGCCGGGATCGATTCTCAAAGAGTTCTGAGGGGAAAGCGAGAGTCGAAACGAGACTATCTCTAGGAAAACAGCTCTTCCTAGTACCAACTGTTTAAACACCTTTAAGTTTAAAAGTTTATTTGAATCTACTCTCTCAAAAAATTCGTACAGTTGTTTCGCTTATATAAGAGTCTTGGATAACAGAATTTAGTAAACATGTTACAAAAAGGTGGTACCACAGTGAGGCACTAGAGCTTTTAGCAACGAGCATTTGGCAACGAGCTTTTGACGACGCAAGTTTTTTGGTACTCCAAGCTTTTGGCAACTCCACTTTTTTTAAACTTTTGGCGTTGCCAAAAGCTCTAGTACCCACAGTGGTGGTACCAGCCCCAAGCATTTGGACTATACCATAAAAATGAATAAAAACTTCTAAGTTACTACTACCAGAAACTGTTCAAAACTGTTTTTGAACATAGTTCGATGTAAAAGAACACTCGCTAGATGATCTCGAACGAGTTCATTTGCACTTAAACGAATGCATTTCCCCCAAAGGAATGCGACCGGAAGTGCAAAATCATTGCACGGAACGAAGAGAAAGATGGAAGTGCTTTCAATCATAGATCTCTTTTGATTTTTTTAAATGGGATTTAGATAAAGGATAAAGGAATGAAAATGGGGGAGGGAGGGTCAGAGCATTACATTGTCCACAATTTTATATCAAATTTTTAGGAAAACGATGTAAAACAAAATCCTACTACTTTTTTGGAAAAAACAAATCTATATTTGGAATACACCATGACTGTAGGAAAACAGACAAGCCGCAGCGTTAACGTTACAAGTGAATCTCTGACAAATTCTGAAGCGTTCTCGATTCTTAGTAACACCTATGAAAATAAAAACGGTAATTTTGATCTATCGGTCATAGAAAATTAAGACTTGTAGGAACTGTTTATCTAACGTCTAGCGATATGAATAAATTTTCAAAAGACGTCTTGAGAACCATCAATATCATTGATACTAGTACATCAGATTACATTGCAACAGAGGAGGAAGAAAATCTAATTAAGAATTTGATTCAAGGTCTACAAGAAAAAATGGTAACTTTTTTGAGCAAAAAAGTTGTATCTTATTATTATGATTCTTTTAGGATTTGTCAGAAAAGTTGCCTAAAGATGAATGGGAATCTGTATTTTGGAGTGATCTCTTTACTAGACCCGACATAGAGACATCTTATCTCGAAAGTGCCTTTTCTTATGATAAAGGAAAAGATCGATTTATATATGATACCAAAAAGGAGGATGAATTTTATGGGAAACTACAGGATAAACTCGATACATATAATGATAATTCATGGGCTGGAAGTGCAAGTGCTAGCTTTGGACCTTTTGGTAGAATTGTTGATAATATTTTTTAAATATTTGTGTCTTTAGGTGGCTCTGCTGACGTATCTCATACTAATATCGAAGAGATGAAAAAAGATTGGCAAAACTTAACTAGCACGTAAGATCAGAGATCATAATTCAGCAAGGTGGAGGGAGAGGGCTCCCGATGAGGTGGTTCCTCTCAATTTTGGGTCCATGATTGAGTGGGTCAGAGAGAGACTCCCCCTCTTGCCAATCTTTTTTTAGTCTTCTGACACCCAATTTTTATGGACCACCTCATATGTTCGGCGGGGTCCATGCGGTGGTCCCCCCTCAATTTTGGGTCCATGAGTGCGTGGGTCAGGGGGGAGAGACTCCCCCTTGCCGACCTATATCAGAGATCCTTAGTGAAAATGCTTTTAGGGCGCAAAAAGATGCTTTATATTCGAACAATTTGACGGAATTTCTGAAGCAAACCAATCGAAATGTTCAGTGGACTGGGGAGAAGTTCATTCCTAAAGGATTGGACTTGCATCGTGTGAACACCAATAATCTGATGATAAAAGGCCAGATTTTCTATCAAAAAGTTCAGATAAAAGAAGTTCCTGCAACTGTTAAAAATAGGATTCGAACAGCGTCTATGGAAAGTGAGAATTCAGCTTCTCCAAGTTTTTATGAAGGTAAGAATGGGCACGAAAGCATCAGGGGACGAAAGAAATTGAAAAAATAGTTTCCATTTGTATAAAAGACGATGTAAATAACGTGAATTCCACAAAATTTCTAGTTTTTGATGCTTTGGGCACGGTTTTTCAGACTCTTAGTAGCTACATCGAGTTCTATACGAATGAAAACTATTTAGTTGCAAAAAAGCAATCAAAAAAAGAAAACACTAAAAAAGAAACATTGTTGATCCGATTTATTTTTCCTATTCGGTACATTATAGAGCTTTGAAAATTTTAGAATTAAACAAGCTTCGAAACAAAACAATCGATTTGGAATTATCATTAGACACCCTCAAAAACCAAACCTTCACTACCACTGATAGATTAGATACGTCGGTTGATGCTCTTACACAGTCGTTAAAAGATGTTGAAGCAAATTTACAAAATACTACCACTTTCATTTCAACGAACATCAATACCCTAGAGAGCGAGCTCAACAACAAGATAGCTTCCGACACCAGCAACCTAAGGAACGAGCTCATAAATAAGCTAGTGGCCGAGTTTTTGACAAAAGCTGACTATGAACGAAGTCTGGGACTATTAGAACTTGAACAAAAAGTGAAATACGACTCGCTTCATCGCCATCGATTATGCCGGGGTCTTAGCGCATTTCACCCAATATTTAGTTGGGATTTGATTTGGCCGACTTGGAACCTATTTGGTTGCAATGATTTTTATGAATATGTGGACAGCAATAATCCCTTTCGACCAAAAGGTGAATGGTAAAGGCGAATGAAATTTTCTTCTCTAATCAATCTTTAATTGAAATCAACTTTAAAAAAATTTTATTTTGAAATAAAAACTTTTGTTTATACAATCTTAGGAATGTTCTCTTGGCTCACTATATAAGTCAGCGAAAGTAATATGTTCGATCATCTACTACACTCAGTTGTATACAAGGTTGATCCGAGAAAATTTGAAAAACTTTTTAATTAGTTCCTTCCTTATGTAGGTCCAGGTTCGAAAACTCGAGATATCGTCTTTTTTTTCATTAAAAACATGAAAAACATTTTTTAATTGTCGGAGAGGGGTTTGCACACATGTGATCGAAGTGTCTGACAAACAGCCTATTTCTAGGAGCCCATGAATCGAATGAGCGCCTCAAATTTGGCCGTAATTTTCTGCACCCTGAATCTTAAAGGACCATGGCACTTTCCTACTTTTCTATCTATTTTTAGCTGCCTATATCAGGTTGACTTCAATCGTTCTCAGCGACTTTATAGGAGTTGATCAACTGGCCAAAACCTTTGGTATCGTTCTTATTGGTATTGCCTCTCTGTTGGGAACCCCTTTGGCCGGCATCGTTTATGATTACACCAAGTCTTACAACATTTGTTTCTATCTCGCTGGAGGGCTGCTCATTTTATCTAGCGTAATCAGTTGGCTGATTCCATTGTTTCATAAAAAGGATGAAACAGAGAAAAATAAAGGTAGAGTTTCTCTTTTTTAAATGCTAAGTCTTTGAAATTTTTAGTTCACCCAGATCTGGCAGATACCAAAAAAGTGGAACTAGGACAAAAAAAGCATCACGAACATCATCCTCATCACCATAAGTCATCGAAAAAATTTTCCGATCGAGATCCAGCCTCGATCTGCACTCCCCTTTAAATTGGCAAAAATAATGTTTTACCAAAAATCTTAGCTACGCTACTGGATTTGCAAATGATTTACTATTTTTCTTGTTTCGTGTGATGTAATCCTGATTTTTTTGTTATATGGTCTTTCAAAAAATTTTTATCCGATGTAGTCTTTGAATTATGTGATGTTGTCCTTCATAGCGCCGCAAATTCAGGTTGGTTTAGCGGATTTTAGGTGTTTTTTTGCTTAGATTGACTAAAACATTTTATTTAAAAAATTTCATTCGATCGGAGAATTTTTTCGAGCATCTAGAGCTCGGATTTCAATAATTTTAGCTTCTTCGTAAGCTCGTTGGGCTTGTTTTAGACGAAATTTATACATTTCAATCTCTTCTTTTTTACGTTGAATTTCTTCGGATGCCAAGCGGAGGATGTCCGTGGCTAGATCCACATCATTTTCTTCTTGATCTTTTTATTAGAGATGGAGGAATCGTCCATTTTTTCACAAAAAATAGAAGACAATATTTTACAAAATTATTGATTCGAATGAAATCATCTTTGTTGGTTTTGAGTCAATTGTAACAAAATGCCAATATTTTTAAATGTAAAAATCTCAAGTTTAAATTTTTGAATGAGGTCAAGCTGCAACGGTACTATTGTAATATAAAAAATACGATTACATATCTTTATTTAAAAAAAGAAGCATTACAAAAAGTCAACAACATACAAAAAATTTTTACCAATCACCTTTTACACGGAATGGTTCACTCCTACTATAAGAATAAAATTCCTCACATTTCCACATGTTCCAAAGTGGCTCGTCGAAGCTACCAGCCATATTAGAAGCAGCTGCCAAAAGGCGACATAAACGATGACGTTCTAATCGATCATACGCAGCTTTATGCTCATGACCTAACAACCCAACACTTTGTTCATAGATTACTTTCGACAATAGATCGTTTCTTAGTCGGCTTTCCAGATTATTGATGCTCTGGCTAGCTTCCTTTTTGGCTTCTGATATCTTGTTGTTGAGCTCGTTTTTTACATTATTTATATTCATCGATGAAGAAGCAATTGCATTTTGTAAATTATTGGTGGTATTTTGTAAATTCTTTTGCCAGTTCGCCTCGGTTTCTTTCAGTAATCGAGCAAGGGCGTCGATCGACGTGTGTAATCCATCGGTAGTAGTGAAAGTTTGGTTTTTGAGAGTGTCTAATTTTGATTGCAAATCTATTGTTTTGTTCCGAAGTTGGATTAACTCTAAATGTTTTAAAGATTTATAATGTATTTAGGACTAGGCTTACAGCAAAGAGCCGTTTCAACTTAAAAAATCTTAGGTAGGGCGAAAAAGTAGATTTCTTACCCTCATAAAAATCCGTGCTTGGAGTGGAATTCCCACCGAACTCTGTTTGAATCCTATTTCTGACAGTAGCCGGAATTTCGGTCATCACAATCTTTTGATAGAAAATCTGGCCTCTAATCAACAGTTTGTTCGTGTTCACTCGATGCAAGTCCAATCCTTTAGGAACGTACTTCTCTCCGGTCCATTGTACAGTTCGATTGTTTTGCTTCAGGTATTCGGTCATATTATTGGAATGTAATTCACCTTTTTGTGCCCTAAAAACAAATCAAGGTCTTAAATATAAAGAAATATCCTGCTCTTACATTTTAGTTAAATTTTCCCAATCTTTTTTCATATCGTCGATATCTTTATGAGATACTTCACCACCAGCACCTAAAGATTGACTGTTGGTCACAGAATGCATTCTTATAACTTTTCTGTAAAGTCATGCGATAAGTATCTTGCATGGCCGTTTCGCGGTAACTTTACTAACAACGCAAAAAGTGGGCCGTTCAATAACTAGCATTTACATGGAAGGGGAAGATGAAAATCTCACAAGGAGAGGGGTAGGCAAAATCTCATCAGAAGAAGGGAGATAAATTTTAGATTTTTTGTAGACGTTAGTTATTGAATGATCCAGATAAAAATTTCATTAAAAACCCTACTAAAAGGTCCATAACTAGCACTTGCACTTCCAGCCCATGACTTATCACTATATTTTGAGAGTTTATCTTTTAGATCTCCGTAAAATTCAGTTTCATTTTTAGAATCATAGATAAATTGCTGTTTTCCTTGATCGTATGAAAAGGTTTTTTCGAGATACGATGTTACAATATCGGGTCGAGTAAAGAGATCGCTCCAGAATACAGAATCCCATTCACCCTTAGGCAACTTTGATGCCAATGTCTATAAGTATGACAAATAGAGTTAGGTATTTGACAGCCAAATAACACTCAGGGATGCCAGTTAAAATCAATTTTTTTGAAAAATAAAGACCAATACAAGACGGCATCCCTGCGTGGTCTTTCGGGATCAAAAAGTTTACCGTTTCGTCTTTTAGATCTTGAATCAAACTTTTAATGAGATTGTTTTCTTCTTCGGTTGAAATAAAATCTGCTGTACTAGTATCGATGATATTGATAGTCTTCAAGACGTCTCGTGAAAATTTATTCATATCGCTAGAAGTTAGGTAAACGGTTCCTAAAAATTTATCATTTGTTAAGGGGAGGTTGGAAGTTTTTGAAGTTTGAACAAATTTCGGAAACTTTTTTTTACTTTTTCTATTGAAACTTCATAAAAATATATAAACTTCAAAAAAAGATATGCCTAGGACTAAGCCTAGGCTTAGGCTTAGGCTTAGACCTAGGCTTAGGCCTAAGCCTAGGACCTAAACCTAGGCCTAAGCCTAGACTTAGGCTTATATCAGATAGGCCTAAGCCTAGCTTAGGCCTATCTGAGTCTATAATGTCTGAAACTTTCAGATATGACGGTAACATATATAATGAAAAAGATTAATGCCGGACAGCTGGTCGATTCGGACACTTGGTCGATCCGGACAGTTGGTCGACCCGGACAGTTGGTTGACTCGGACAGTTGATCGACCGGACACTTGCCCGACCGGACACTTGGCCAACTGGACACTTGGCCGACTGGACAGTTGGTCAACTCGGACCTAAGCCTAAGGCCCCCTGTCCGGTCGACCAACTGTCTGAGTCGGCCAACTGTTCGGTCGGCCAAGTGTCCGGCCGACTAACTGTCCGACAACGGAAAAAATACCATTTTTATTTTCATATGTGTTGTTAAGAATCGAGAAAGCTTCAGATTTCGTCAGAGATTCACTAGTAACGATAACTTCGCGTTTTGACTGTTTCCCAACCGTCATGGTGTACTCCAAATATAGATCTATTTTTTCCAGAAACAAAGTAGGATTTTGTTGGACATCAGTTACCTTAATAGTATTTTTTAACAACTTTGAGCACAACAACAGAAACATACAATTTTTTGACACATGATTTTATCTTTCGGATATAGATAAAATTTGGCGGCATTGCCTTCAGCCAAAACATTTGGCCGAAATCCAGATGGAACATCAAAATTGAGTAGAGTATTGGTTACGAGTCGTGCCTAAAAATCTCAAAATTTTACCATATAGCCTGTTTTAAGCTTTGATATTTCAAAGTTCGACCACTATGGCGCAGTGATATTGGCCTTCTAGTTTTGGCTCCCGAAGGTGGAGTGAGCTTGGTCCCTAGTAGTGAACCTCCCTCTCCTAGATATCGACCCTTTGTTCTTAGTATCCGAGCCTGTTCCCACTTTGTTAGTCAGGGAACAGACCCCTGATCGAAATAGACTATAACATACGCTTTTTATAGGCAGTGGTCGGCAATCATTCGGTTGTACATCTGCACCACTACTACTACTGTTTTCTCGAATTTTATGGGTAATAGCAAGTGCTGCCATCTCGGCAGCCTTACCATTCCATAACTGTATTGGTAACACGACTATGTATGGATGTTGTAAGTCGTATTCGTTGTTTAAACATTTGGTCGATTCGGCGACGATCTCACAGATTGGTGTAACATAGTATCTAAATAAAATAATAATGTGGCATCTCAATATAGGAATACAGTAGAACCCGCCATATAGTGCCCTTTTAATGTCTGTCTTAATATTGCCTGAGTTTTGTTTATTGAAACGATGAAGTCCCTTCTTGGTATATTCTCTCTCGAAGAAGGCACTATATGGAGAGTTGACTTTTCATCTCTACCGTGTGTATTTAGGATCTTTCCAAACATCCAAATAGCCTCCATTTCCATATTGAAAATCGACCAAAATGTTTCTTCTTTCAATCACCATATTATCGAGATTGTCATCCACGTTGAAACTAGTATTCAATTTGAAACTAGAATTCAATTTGAAATTAGTAGTCAATCGATCCGTTTTTTCAATCGACATACGGCCGAGATTATCTAGTGCAGCCCATAAAGTGCCTAAATTTGGATTTTATAATAAAACAATTTGTGAATCATTACTTATTCGATGATGCTCTACTGTGATGCTCAATACCAATATTAGAATAAACAATATGGCGAATGAAGTTTGGATACCACACAAACGGCTTTTCCAGGATTTTTTAAGGGTTGGCTAAAATCCTAATATAAAATAAGGATATCACCCTTTTTTAGGTCGAATTAACTTGGCATAATGGATATCATCTGTGACCAGACATTTGGCAATCCGGGACATCTCCCAAACCGGACACTCTCAACCCACTTCTCATTTTTATACCCTATATATTTCGTAATAAAAATCCAGAAATTTATTTCGACAAATAACTTTTATGTAATAACCGCATTTGCGCCAGAATTGGGAAGTGTTCCGGGTTGTAAAATGTCCGAGAATCATGAACATAATTCTTACATTAGAGCTGACCATATCTTCTCGCTCCTTGAGTGTTACATAACCACCATTGCGCATTTTACAGTCTAAAAAATTCATAAAAATTTATTAAAAAGATATAATTCTGTAAAGTTTTTAAATAAACTAGCAGTTTTTATCGGTTGTTTATTTGAGAGCATGAATACTCAGAGAAAACAAAGCGACTAGATTGTTCTTCATATGAATAGCCTATCTTTTGCTGCGTAAGCATTGATAAGACTCACCAGTGGCGGGAATGCTCGTTAAAAACATTGATAAGATATCGAGAAACTGATTGGCTTGAGAATCGTGCCACTTGCGAAATCACTAGGTTACTGAGCCAGTGGCAAACATCATGTGTACAGGAATCGCATCAGAGAAGGAGAATAATGCAGAACTAGTGAGACTGATAGTATGAGATGATAGCATGAGACTGAATCATAGCTATTTATTAAAGGACCAGTCCAGTAATTTACAACCATATGAGAAATGGTATATTCGGAAGAATCATGAAAATGGAGCATTTTTTGTTTTTACGGCATGTTCTGAATCGTTGTAGTTTTTGAGATAATTGCGTTTGAAATTTTAAATTTGTGTACAAGCTCTTCGTTGTAATAAACAAACTTTTTTGAATTTTTTGTGGAAAAATCGATTTTTGTATCAATCTTTTAAATTTTCATAAAACGAACATTGTAGCAATTTTTATAGCTAAATGAGGCGAACAAAATGGCACCAAAATGATCCAATTTGAACATTGTTTTAGGTTATTGAAACGAAAACATGAATCAGGGTTTTCGTTTCAATAACCCAAAACAATGTTCAAATTGGATAATTTTGATGTCTTTTTGTTCGTCTCATTTAGCTATAAAAATTGCTACAATGTTCGTTTTATGAAAATTTAAAAGATTGATACAAAAATCGATTTTTCCACAATTCAAAAAAATTTGTGTATTACAACGAAGAGCTTGTACACAAATTCAAATTTCAAACGCAATTATCTCGAAAACTACAACGATTCAGAACATGCCGTAAAAACAAAAAATGCTCTATTTTTCATCTTTCCGAATGTATCATTTTTTCATATGATTGTAAATTACTGGACTGGTCCTTTAAGCTTATTAAAAAGAGTCGATTAAAATAATGTAGTTTCTAATTCAAAACAGTGAAAAGCCTACATTATACAAAATTTTATCCCAAATTTCTTTTTTTTAAAACTGATAACGTATGACAAAAACATAACGAAGACGTTAATACACTATTTAATCATTGTTCTCTCTACTTTGTACATTATTGGGTTTTCCTGCGTAAGAATCTTTGCTTGTAAAATGTAATAACGGTGATAATACCTGGGTGTGGTATGATTATGCCAAAGAAAGAAGAAGAAAACATGGAATGACCCCTTGGCCAAAGTAAAATGCACAAAAAATATGATGAAATTTATTTATATGAGTTGTTAGAATGAGTAAAATAATAATAAGAATATTAAAAAATGAACACATAGGCTAATTAAAAGATCCTCATAATTGGCACGTTCAAATTTTCTCATAACAGCCACTATAACTGTTGTCTTCTTTTCATCCAGCTTTGAAGTGACTGTAAAACTTTATGTTTCAAATGTTTCACGTCCATCAAAAAAGAAAGCCCGTCAAAAATTTCTACACAACCATCATACGGTTCGGCTTTTCATTACACTAGTTTTTTCAGATCTATTTTATTTTAAGTTATTTATTATCATAAATATAATTTTTTCTAAATAAAAGGTTTTGCGAGAGATAACTTATGTCAAGACGACAAAAATTATACGACAACAAACTTAAATCACAGTATTCTTCTTTTTGACAAAAATATGGGAATCGTATTTGGGGTGGTTTAGAACAATAGGAAATCCAGTCATAACAGAAGATTTTTTGCATTGAACCGAAACCGAACTCTTCTTATGGTGATAAGGATAATACCCGTAATGCTCTTCTTGTCCTAGTTCCACTTTTTTGATATCTGCTAGGTCTTCTGGATGAACTAAAAATTTCAAAAATTTAGTATTTAAAAAAGAGAAACTCTACCTTTGTTTTTCTCTGTTTCATCCTTTTTATGGAACAGTGGAATCAGCCAACTGATTGCGCTAGATAAAACGAGCAGTCCTCCAGCGACATAGAAACAAATGTTATAAGACTTGGTGTAATCATAAACAATGCCGGCCAAAGGGGTTCCCAACAGGGAGGCAATGCCTCTACCAATAAGAACGATACCAAAGGTTTTGGCCAGTTGATCAACTCCCATCAAGTCGCTGAGAACGATTGAAGTCAATCCGATATAGGCAGCTAAAAATAGATAGAAAAGTAGGAAAGTGTCATTTGGAGCCGTGGGAAAGAGCATTGCAAAAAGAGTTGAGTTCCATGTATAACAAACCATTGGGGTATGTGAGTAATGGTTTGTTCCCTCTAGTGGTATACTGCACGACGACCAAAGTGAATTAATGGTTTATGAGAAAATGAACCTTATGATTTTTTAAGTGCCAGGGAGCAACCTAAAGCAGCTTAGCTGGTACCAATTATTACCTGCAATAAACCCGAAGAGGCCAGAAAACATGGCCAATGTGTTAAAATTCATGAAGAAGGGGCAAATCATGATCAATGCGCCACATAGAGTTTGAGACCAGTTATAAAGAGCTAATGGAGAGAGCCAATTAAGGTCGGCAAGATATCCAAAAAAGACACGACCTAAAGAATTGTAATGTTATAGATGGAGAAGTTGAATAAGGGTCGGCACTAGCTCGCACATTCTATTGTACTGAACGCAAGCAGAAGTACGATACCCCACAAGCTATCGTACGAAGTCATCGTACGATCGTAAAATTAACGTAAAGGTACGATGAAATCACCACAAGTTGTCGTACGATGCAGTACAATGGCATCGTACGAAATTTGTTGTATGACAATGCATTTTTGTCGTACGAGGCGTCGTACGAAGTGTCGTACGACACAAAATGAATGTCGTACGGCGTATAAGGATAGGTCTTTTATGCAAAAATATAGAATTAGTGTTTTATAACCAAAATTATACTTATTTAAGAAAATGATTCATTTTTGATTATTTTTAGAATAGCATTTTCTTTTCGCTACCGTACCCCTTTACTAAAAATTCCAAATCCATTAACGATCTATTTTGAGAAACAGATCTTTAATGTTGATAAACGTCCCTTTCACTCTCCGAGTAGAAAGTCCGAATCGACGTAAGTGATAAACGCTTACGTGTCGGATCGTGATCTTGCGAAACAGTCACTTTCCGGGGATCTGGCAAGCCGCCAGCGCGCTAATGTATGCGAATGAATTCCAGGAAGAATATAACGACCCCTAGATACGTGACGAAACGGAAATTCCATTTCGTTCTCGAACGAAATGAGCCGGGCCAATTTCCGTAAAGAAACTTTGAGAAATACGTTACGCGTACGCTCGCGCAATGTGAGGAGTAATTCACTTCTCGTTAATTAAGTCAGTTCTGACTTCGGCTCCGGTATCAACCGGTCGTGTTCCAATTTTAATGGCTCTAAGCCGCTTCAGTTAACTCTCTCACATACACATACTATATTAATCTACATACACCATGTTGTAATTGGCGCAGTACAATGGTATCGTACGAAATTTGTTGTACGACAATGCATTTTTGTCGTACGAAGTGTCGCACGACACAAAAATGAATGTCTTACGATAAAAGTACGACGGGTCATCGCACGAATTTCGGTAACTTGTGGCCATTTCGTCTATCGTACGATTGTATTTTACACTCGTACGATGACTTTCGATAGCTTGCGTTAGCTTATGCCGTTGTCTTTGGTTAGTACTTTTGGATAACTTGTGCCGACCCTAAGCCTGAGGTTAAGCCTCAGCCCCAACCGAAGCCCTTTTTTTACTCCCCCATGATTTTGCTTTATCACTATCTTCTTTAGTTTTTGATGAGTCCAAAAATGACATAACTGTATAAAATTTATAAAATCTTCTCACCTATCGTATTCGCGATGCCAAGAATCGACAATAGCAATACAGCTTGTGTAGCCGTACACCCTCTTTCCTGGGCCAATTGAAAGATGTACACAAAAGGGACATAAAAACCCAACATATTGATACTGTTCGATATGACCAGTATAATAATCACCGGATTTTTCAGCAGTTTTATATCGATTGCTTCTGACACTGCTTCTCCAGCGATTTTCACAACATTCTTGATTTCTTTCAACATAGCTAGATAGTCTTTTTTCGGGTTTTCTGGACGATTGTTTTCTTCTACTTGTTTACTGGCTTTGTAGGTTAACACTTCTTCAATATCATTATTCTGGTAAGGCAACGGTCTGTACGTAAATGCGCATGCGATGCATAAACTGACAAGGCCGGAAAGTATGTAGAGGGTGATTTTCCAACCGAAATCTAAACAAAGTTCTAAAATTTGATGGCTTTTGCTTACGTCCAATGCAAAAATTGAAGATAATCGGCATTGCAAAAGTTCCGGCACCGGAGCCGGACATAGCTATTCCTGTGGCCAGGGCACGTTTGCTTTCGAAGTACTGGCAGATAAGGACAATGCCTGGGAGATAGATCAGGCCAATACCGAGACCTAAAGTTTTATGGAGTACAGGATAATAGGTGTTTTGCTGAATTTCAGGATTTCTGCATGTTTTCCAAAATTTCAGGATTCTTCTTTGCCCTTGAACTCACAACAAATTCCAAAACTCACCTCCTAGCACACTATAAACCACATAAAAAGCGATAATGTTTGTACAAAAAGTTGCTCCAAAGAACGACAGCACTGACAGAATCGTTCCAACCAGCACCACCGTACGCCCATCGTACTTATTCAACAGACCACCGGCTAATGGGCCTGAAAAAATCTATACCATTTTATCTCCAAGTCATTTTCCTACCCGACAAAAGATAAAAGCCAACCAGAAGCGATCCGATCAACGAAGTTGCTGCTTTGGTCGATTTGAATTCCGTTTCGTAAGGGATCATAAAAGGTCCAAAAGAGTTGGCTATGCCATCGATAAAAAAGTTGCATAGAAAGGCTGCAGCTACGATAAGCCAGCCATAGCCTCCATCTGGGACGGGGTGGTGCTCTAGTTCTGGATAAAGGGGAGGAATATAGGGGTCTTTAGGAGGTAGATCGCTTGTTATGGTGGATAGTTTTTTATAGGCCAATACATTGTCTAAAAAAACACTTGGTCAATTGGTAAATTTTTTGGTTAATTGGCTGAAATATGCACTGCCTGAAGGGGATAAACTTGGGCTACTGGGTCTTAGACAGGATTTATACTTCCGTCGTGACGCGTCGCAGAGCAATTACGTTTATAGTGCAAACAATTTTTCCAATGTCGTTTATAGTTGCTGTCTCGCGACACGTCGCGCGACAGCGCAAGTGCTGACCACGCGATGTCGCGCGACACGACACAAGGCCAAGTGGCAAAAAATTTGGCTCCAAGCGAGATTTGAGCGCGCGACCTTGTGACCACTGAGCCACTGCTTTGTCACTGCACCACCGAAACCTATTGATAGAGAAACGTTTTTTCAAACCAAGTTCTATCGCGCGATAAGTCGCTCGCACGACAAGTCTGTCGCGCGACAGACTATAAACGCCAACTCACGACACGTCGCGTAACACAAAAATGCACTGACGCGACGGAAGTATAAATCTTGTCTCAGTTGACAACTTGCCTGATCAGTTTGCAACTTATCTTGTAAATTTGATATTCCAACGTATCTCGGTCCAATTTTTACAGTTTTCATCGTTTTTCGCGATGATTTTAATGATTTATAAATTCAGTTTGAAACTTCTTATTGTGAGTTTAAACTGACCTAAAAGGTCAGTTCTTTGATATCCCTGCTCGCCGGACGCTCCCTCTCCCATCTTGTCCGTGTTTAACATCAAACTTTTTTAGAACACACACCCACAGTGCACAAAGTCCACATCTGTGGAATGTGAAGGTGAAACTAGTTTGCAGGTGTCCTGGATTCCGGGCTACGACGGAGGAAGTGCACAACAGTTTAGAGCATTTCACCGAAAGCAAGGCAAATTAGATTGGCAATCTACCGAATATTTCAATGAATCTCAGATTTTACTACAAAATCTTGAGCCATTTTCATCAAATGAGATACAAATCGAGGCTAGCAATGGTTTTGGTGCTATCAATTGCACATCTGTCTCGTATCATGGTACTTTTTCCTAATTCAAAAATGGATCGATATATTTTAGTTTGTTCGAAACTTGTCCCACCACAAAATTTGAAGTTTACGGATGAAAAACTTTTACAGTGGGATAAAGTGCCTGAAGCGACAAGTTATAAAGTTTCTTATCGAAAAGAAAAAGGATCTAGATTTAGAGACATTGTAAGCATGACCATTGTTTTTTTTATATATATTGGGTTGTTCGTTTTCGATAAGTGTCGAGCGCTAAAAAAATACATTAAAATCAGCATTTTTTGCTCGTTTTCAATGAAATTTTTTTTCAATAATGGGTAACCGATACTCAGGAATAGAATGGTGAAGTTAACTTTTTGGCAGGGTTTCGTGTCAATAATCAACTTTTTTCCAAATGCAAGAGTTTTTAAGCGTAGCGTACAATCTTAAATTGTTGATATTTGGCTATAGAAGACGGTTTTTGACGAAATTTTCGACATTCCTAGACTTTTTCTAGACGCTGAACAAGAATCCGACGTTAAATTTGGTCCTAGACCGTGGTCAAAAATGTCTTGCAACAAAAAGGGGTTTTCCACTCGTAAGGTAAATTCCAGTGGTTAAATTCAAAAAATTCCTTCGGATTCGAGGTCCCCATGCACGAAATCCCCCTTGGTGAACTTTTTGAAAATTCGATTTTTTGACCCAAAGGGGTAAAAAAATTCCAATTTTCAAAAGGTTCACCAAAATGGCTGATTTGTTGTACTAGGGGGTTTTCGTGCATGCGGAACTCGAATCCGAAGGAATTTGTTTAATTTGACCACTGGAAATTACCTTACGTGGAAAACCCCTAAAAACGATCTTTTGTTTGTAAGACATTTTTGACCACATCCACGAGATTTAGGACCAAAAATAACGTCGGATTCTTGTTCAGCGCCTAGAAGAACTCTAGAAATATCGAAAATTTCGAAAAAAAACCGTCTTCTATAGCCAAATATCAACTTTAGGTTAAAATTAAGATATAAAAAAAGTGACTCCGGTGGTGTAATGGTAATGTCCTGTCCTCAGAAACAATATGCCGAGGGTTCGACTCCCGCTTGCTTCGAATTGTTTTTACCTGTAAAAGTTCATCATTTTTGAAATTAATTTTTTTATATTGAGTCTAAGCTTGAAAATTCTCGCATTTTGAAAAAAGTTGATTATTGACACGAAAGCTTGTTCTATTCAAAAAGTTAACTGCACCATACTATTCCTGAGTGTCGGTTACCCATTATTGAAAAAAATTTCATCGATAACGAGCGAAAAATGCTGTTATTGATGTATTTTTTTTAACGCTCGACACTTATCGGACAACCCAATAAAAAAATCCATTTAGATGGAAGTGCCTAAAACGGAAGCTTTGTTAGATTTGGAGACTTTAAATCACACGCCAGAAGTCGAACTCAGAGTTCGCAGCATACGTAGACCTTTCTCGGAATCTGAACCATCCGATTCCATAGTTTATCAATTTTCGGGTAATTTTTCTTTAAAATATTCTTTTTTACTTGAATCGATTTTAGAATCTTCTTCTTTATTAACTTATCTTTTGTTTGGTGGTCTATTGTTCATTCTGTTATTGTTGATATTTTGTATTTTTGTTAGGAGGCAATCAAAGACTTCCACCAAGATTCGAAAATTGCGTCCAAGTTTCAAAAATTTTGGTCAGTTTTTAAGATCACGATAAAAAGTGGTACTCAGGGGGATGTCTACTCGAAGAGTGGACACCAACGATTTGTCATTATCTCGGGAACCCTGTAGAATTTTTCGATGCGATTTTTTTTACCACACCCAGGGGGTGTCTACTCGAAGAGTGGACACCAATGTGTAATGCCGAGCATTATAGAGAGACTACGAAGAGACGTTACTAATAGGCAAAATCTTTTGGCCTCAAGCGGGGTTTGAACCAGCCTTGAGGGGTGCCAGAGACAAGCCCAGTACCACCGAACTATGGAACCCTTGGAGTAATTTTAGTCTACCTAATTTTAAAAAAACCGCATCGAACAATTCTACAGGGTCCCGGAGATAATGACAAATCATTAGTGTTCACACTTCGAGTAGACACCCTGTTTTTTTTAGCAGGCAATAAAAACAGCATGTATTTATATGCACGAAGTGATAGCCCCGTGCTTCCAATGTAAGTCGGAAAATCTTTTAATGATTTTTTTCGTGTTTTAGGAATGATCAAAATGAATCACCATGGAATCTACGCGATGACAAGTTGTGTGCAAATGTGGATGAGTTAAATGACTCGTTTCTTGACAGTGACTTTGACAATGGTGCCATAGCTGAGATGTTCAAAGAAAAATATATTTATTCCGATAGTAATAGAAAGTTCGATGTCCTAGATGAGATTCGAATAGCAAGGTTGAAAAGAGAATTTGGGCAATCCCAATTATAGCCTTTTTTGTGTTTTATTGTTTTGTATATACGGTTATAAACGAATAAAAATTTATTCTTACTACATTCGTACTAGGCACTAATTAGTGTCTTTCGTCACTATTTTGGGCCTTGAGGCACTATTTTCGAAAGATGGCATTTTTTATAGCTCGCCAAGACGAATAAAGTGACATCAAAATTATTGAATTTGAACAATGTTTTGAGTTATTAAAACGAAAACCCTGATTCATGTTTTCGTTTCAATAACCCCAAAACATGTTTAAATTCAATAGCTTTGGTGTCATTTTATTCGTCTTGACGAGCTATAAAAAATGTCATCTTTCTTTTTAACAAATCTATAAAGGCAAAAAAGTTAAAAACAATTGGACGCAAGCGGGATTTGAACCTACGACATTAAACTGCAATCGTGGAATCCTAACCATTTGGCCATGAAGTTTTGTTCTTGGTTAACTTTTTTATAACTTTCGGAAACCATGGAACCAATGTTACCATTCAACTCAGCTTGAAGGCGCTTCAAAACGAGTACCATATCATGGGTTTTAGGGTTTGACCCATGGCCGAGTGGCTAAAGTGACAACTTTGTAGTTTATAGGTCGCGGGTTCGAATCCCGCATCGAATTTAAAGTTTTCAAATTCCATGAAAATTTTTGCATATCTCTATTTTGGTCTCTAAAACACGTTGCTATCATTTTTTTGGCCATTAAATGCTTGCTGGAGTTGTACAGTAATAATGATTTGTTGTTGTTAAAACCTAATCTAACTGTACAGTTCCAGCAAGCATTTAATGGCCAAAAAATGATAGCAACGTGTTTTAGAGGCCAAAATAGAGAAATGCAAAAATTGTCATGGAATTTGAGAACTTTAAATTCGATGTGGGATTCGAACCCGCAACCTATAAACTACAAAGTTGTTATTTTAGCCACTCGGCCATGGGTCAAACTTCCAAAACCCCATGATATGGTACTCGTTTTGAAGCGCTAGGCGAGCTTTTGGCGGCTTTTGTTTTTTGGCTCAACTTTTCGGAATTTTTTGGTACGCCGTAGAGCCAATTATTAAAGTTTCATAATAATTTTATAATGAAACGATTACATCTACATTGTAGTTTGGCATTGTTCAAGCAAAAGTTTTGCTTAGATCGTGATTATTCATTTGCACAACCAGACTTGTTTATTTGTGAATACATTTCTTAAATTAACCAAATGGCATTTTAGAAAGGAAAATAGAAAAAGACAACCAATCAGTGTGCGCAAATGTTCCATGTTCACTTGGCACCGGTTGGTCTTCCACATTCTCCTCATCCAACAATTCACCAACAGACAATAATAGAGAATCGGCTTCACACAGCAATTAGTACGATAGTCGAAAACCCTTTCAATCAAACTTATAATGGCTCCCATCCGGATAGTAGGGAATTATTGAACAGTTTTGATTCGTTTTTCTCTCATGGGTAAGTGTGGGAGCTACTGCACTTGAAGGTAGTCACTTACAGGATCGCAAGTCGAAGAAGAAAAATGCCAGAATTTTAGATTTTTTTCGTAAAAAGTGATGTTCTACAAAGTTGTCCGACGTGATCTCAGGAATTCAACGAGCTATCTCTCAGCCCAACCGGATTTCAGTTGATCGAGATATGGCCTTAAATGTGTTTTTCCCGTATTTTTTCGTTTTAAGGCCATATCTCGGTCAATTGAAATCCGGCTGGGCTGAGAGATAGTTCGTTGAATTCCTGAGATCACGGCAAACAACTTTGTAGAACATCACTTTTTATGAAAAAAATTTAAATTCTAGCATTTTTCTAACTTCGACCTACGATCCTGTAAGTGACTACCTTTAAGTGCAGTAGCTCCTAAATGTGTAATGTTGCAATATTTTTTCAACAAACTTTTTAGTCTAAATAAAGGTGATCGAGTATATTGGTTATTTGTTCGAGAATTTATTCCTGCTCATGAACAAAGAGATATTTCATTAGAGTGGAATGTTAATTCGGGAAGAGCCTTATCTCAGGCATGGCTAAAAAGCTCGTTAAATAAGTGAGTCAAGTTCGGAGCTACTAGGGGGCCACCCACGTGAAAAACTTTTCAAAAATTTTTTCTGGAAATGACCCCTCTAGGGTAAAAACATGCAGGGAATCTGAATTTGACATTTTCAAAGCGAAAAAATGCTTTCTTGATTCAGGAAAGGCCTGTGTATTGAAGCGAAATGCGATTTTTTGCGACTTTTTGCTTCAATACACAAGCCTTCCCTGAATCAGGGCAGCGTTTTTTCGCTTCGAAAAAGTCAAATTCGGATTCGCCACATGTTTCTACCCCTAGAGGGGTAATTTCCAGAAAAAATTTTTGAAAATTTTCACGTGATTGTCCCCCCTATTGTGTAGTAGCTTCTCAAGTTCAATTTCCTGTTTAGAAACACTTTGCAATTTCAAGTTTGCGCTTTCATGTCATGTCAACGGGCCATAATCAGCTCTCATTATCATAGAAACGCATGCATGCGTAATAGAGCCCTTCTGCAAAGGGTTATTGGCTATCTTGACTCATTCAACGATGTTCACTTCAATATTGAGGTAAAATGGGTTAAAGGACCAGCCTATTCAGAAAACCCCCTAATATATTCGAAAAGAGCATGAAAAATGGAGCATTTTTCGTTTTTACGACAATCTCTAAATCTTTGTAGTTTTCGAGATGATTGCGTTTGAAGTTGGCGATTTTTGAAATTTTGTATATTACAACAAAAACATGAACCCAAATTCAAATTTCGAACGCAATTTTCTCGAAAACTACAACGATTCAGTGGTTCTCGTAAAAACGAAAAATGCTCCATTTTTCATGATCTTTCCGGATATATCATTCTTATATAGGGTTTTTTTCTGAGTGTACTCGTCCTTTAATTTAGTGATCTAATTGAAGCTTTTAAGAGCCCCTTCGTGTTTCGAACTGAAGAGATTCCAATAGCTCTTCCTTCCCAAAATGCATTACAATCACCTCGAGAATCTCCATCACCAATTTCTCTTCCTATAGCAAGGCGTAAAAGAAGAAACATAAACAACGGCTTCGAAGCGTCAACGTCACTTATGACTCAAAGTAGGATAGGTTTGATCGCATTTTAAAGGACCAGTCCAGTGGGGAAAAAGTTACAAATTTTTGTTGATTCAAAAAGTTCATGAAAAATGGAGCACTTTTTGTTTTTACGACATGTTCTGAATCGTTGTAGTTTTCGAGATAATTGCGTTTGAAATTTTTTGGGTTATTGAAACGAAAACATGAATCAGAATTTTCGTTTCAATAACCCAAAACAATGTTCAAATTGGATAATTTTGGTGTGATTTTGTTCGTCTCATTTAGCTATAAAAAACTGTTACAATGTTCATTTTATGAAAATTTAAAAAATCGATTTAAAATTCAAAAAAATTTGTGTATTACAACGAAGATATGTACACAAATTCAAAATTTCAAACGCAATTTTCTCAAAAACTACAACGATTCAGAGGTTCTCGGAAAAACAAAAAATGCTCCATTTTTCATGAACTTTCCGAATATCAACAAAATGGTAACTTTTTCCCACCGTACCTGTAGAATTGATTAGAATTTTTTTTCTTTTAAGCAAGCATAAATGATGAAGGTGATCCAGCCTTAATAGAATTGACACGTGATTTGCCTCCAGTCAATATCCCAAATTCCGTGCACGAGCCTTATTTAGCAACTACTGCCGACCAAGTAAAATAAATAGGCATCAGAATCTCATAACAGCCACTTTTAGGATTTTATATTGAACCAAATTGTCCGAAGCCATAATCGTATTAGCATTGACAGTTCGGTATAATTTCTCTCTTGTGTTTCCAATCAACATTTCATTTCTAGAGGCAGCAATTCACTTCTATACCCTCAACAACTAGTGAAACTGCCGAGAAAAGTGTCTCCGATATTGACGAAGTTCCTGACGAAAAAATTAATGAAGTTATCGAAGAAAATATCTTGAATGTAGATGAGAAATTTATTGCTGAATCATTGCTCAGAGACGATGGTGTTGTCTCGGATAAAAGCTCGGACTCGACACTTGATAGACCTGGGACTGGCACGCAGGGAGATCAGTATAGCGATCTTCCTGAGGGTTACATTATCGATGGAGAATTACCGTAAGGTTTTTTACAAGGTGAAAAAAAGTGGATTTTTGTGACTCTTTATAAAATATATATGTGAAAAAGATGTATTGAAGCGAAACTCTCTCTGAATCAGGGTCAGGAAAGCGTTTTCAAGGTCCGAGAACGCGCGTAATCGATTGCCGCATAGAAAAATCCCATGAGTAAAATTTTCGGCTACTTAGCCCTCTTGTATGATTTATGTTCAAAAACGATTTTTCACGCCAATACACAAGTTTCCCTTCCCTGATTCAGGGTCAAGATAACGTTTTTTAGGGTTCGGGAATGCGCGAAATCGATTCTCCGCATAAAATTACCCCTATAGAAACCATTTTTAGGAGAAAATTTTCATGAAAAATCACAAAAGTCCACTTTTTTGGCCCACCCTCTAATATGTATACAATAAAAATTAAAGAGAATTGTGTTTTAGTCTGGATGCTGGTGAAATAGTCCATTTAGCTATGGAAGTCTTCCAAGAGAGCGGTGAAAGATTCCAAAAGCTCTTTATGGTGTATAGCCAACATAATCTGGGAACCCCCATGCTGCGGCTATTCTTGCTAACTGACAAGCGCTTTTATTTGCTTTCCGATCGATCAAAAGACCACGGAGATGTTGTAGAGGCGTTGGTTGACTCAAATGAACTCCATGAGGGACTATCAATCGATGGACCTAAATATCTAGTGCATGCTACTATTCCTTTAACCGAAATTGGACATATTGCGGTAAAGGAAGCTTTATTAGTTTTATACATATGTTACGAGAAAACCTGTTTTTCGGAAAAATCTGAACTGATCAGATTAGCCTTAGCCTAAGCCTAAGCCTTAACCTAAAACTAAGGCGTAGCCTAAGGCTAATCTGATCAGTTCAGATTTTTCCGGAAAAATCAGATTTCCCCGAAAAAACAGATCTTCCCGTAACACAGATAACGTTTAGGTCGGAGTAGATGCACAAGTTATTTGCATTCATCCAAAGAAAAGGAGCCGCTTTCTCTTAAGCTCAGAGAACGAAAGCAGAATTCTGGCGATTGAAACAGCTAGCCAACTATTGGGAAGAGCTATTCTCCAAGCTATTCGAACTGCATTTAACAGTATGGAGACCCCCCTAGCTATACTTACTCACCAAACAGAACATGCGGTTATACTGCAGCGGTTTGTGCGCGAGGAATTGAATTTGGTAGGCTGAAAAAATTGATGTGTGATTATTCTGACATTACATTTTAGTCTCATATTGAAATAATCCACCATGCTATGATCTACTGGCATCAACATTCCAACCAATATGAAAGCATTGCAACCGATGGCCTCGAGGGCTATCTGATGTATAGGAATGCATTCCCAAAGTCTTGGCTCAAAGCTTCTGAAGATTGGCAGCACGGCTATTTTGTTTTGAAAGGAAATAAACTATACCAATTCTCGAATTCGAGTTGTAAATTTGCTGAACGCTCGATCAATATCCGGTGAGTTTATGTTATGGTAAAAATGTTTACTCAGGGACAGTGACGTAGCTATTGGGGGTACCAAGGGTCCGATACCTCCTTTACGGGCCGAAGGTCCGAAAAAACATAAGGGTCCTCTTTATGATTTTTTTAGAAAAATTTTTTCCATGGCTTGGTACCCCTCCCCGTAAAAAATTTCTGGTTACGTCACTGCTCAGGGATGAGATGGTCAGGTATAGAATGAAAGAATTGATATTTTGTCCTCATGTGTTGGATTAGTCTTCGAACATCGAAAATTATTCACTCGAAAAATTTGGCTTAGTAAAAGTCGACTGTATTTTAATTTTTTTTAAGCGATGCTGTCGAACAAATTTATGAAGTCGAGCTCAAAAAGGACGAACAATACGTATTTGAAATGACTTTTGCTGATGACCCAAATGTGGTACTTCAATTTAGCTGCGCTAGCCAAGATGAAATGAAAAAGTGGATGGTTATGATCACATTTGCGTTGTCTGCTTCAGTAAGTCGTTGATGAAAATTTTCAGCCTTTCAAAATAAAAAATCATCTACAGTGAAATCTCGTTAACTGAACCCCTCCCCCTCCCACTAAAAGGGGGGTCCAATTAGAGGGGAGTCCGATTACCTGGGGAATTTTGGTGAAAAATAGAAAATTTTGGTAAAAAGCATTCAAACTTTACGAATAATTTTGTGAAAAGTTTGAGAAAAGAGGGGGTCCAATTATCGTGAGAGGGGGTCCCATTATCGCGAAAGAGGGTCCAATTAACGAGGTTTCACTGTAATCGTTTTTGCTCCAAACTGTTCTGGTTAAATGATACTCATGGCGTAAATTGTCATTTGCACAACTCCAAAACAAAATTTTTAGGCAGCAATTCCAACTCCGGTTGCTTGTATGCTAACTATGACTGATACGCACCTACTCATTGCTCAAGAAGGCGCTAGATTTTATATCGACGGCTTCGCACGTGCCTTAACTACACTTTCTATCCAAGACATTGCCAACGTGTTAGTCCTATCTACTGAAACCCATTATGTGCTAATTCTGCAACGCGAGAAAGGAATAACCGATTGGCTCTTCTTACGAACTGACTCGGAACTCCAGCGTTTGAGGCAAACTTTTGAAAATAAATGGCGGCTCCCCGTGGAGGATTGCAACGATGATGAACATCTTGGTAAACTACCATACAGTCGATATTATAAGCAATGCATTGAAATGCCAGATTACTGGAACAATGTCAACACTTATGAATTATAAATTGGATGTCACCTACAGACCCGTAGCTACGACGAGTTACCATTTATGCGAGTTAGTTGGCATCCTATAAATTATCTGTATTTAAAACTCTAAATACACGGTGTCTCACAAAAAACCGGGTACTTTTTTATTTAACCTTTTCTCGGCTTCCCGAAAAGATTTGTCAATGATCTTTTTTCTGCATATAACTCGCCTCCTCTAGTTTCTTTTCCAGATGTTTTTAGCAAAAAATTTCGAATTTTACATACTTGAAATTTGTGATTTGTTGACCAAGGTTACCGATAAATTTCTTGAAAAGCTACGTTTTTAAGGCAAATTGAAAGATTTTCGACAAAAAATTGTAAATTTCAAGTATGTAAAATTCGAAATTTTTTGTTAAAAACATCCGGAAAAGAAACTAGAGGAGGCGAGCTATAATATGCAGAAAAAAAGATCATCGAAAAATCTTTTCGGGAAGCCGAGAAAACGCGAAATAAAAAAGTGCTCGGTTTTTGTGAGACACCCTGTATATTTTATTAACTTATTTTAAATTTTATGTTATGTATCACTTTTCGCCACCATTGTGTGGCCGCCTTTAAAGTTAAAAAACCATAGTATCCAGACCTAACGTTTGTAAGGCTGCGTTCAAGCATGTCAAAAAAGTCTAACTTTGCCTGATTTTCAATAACATCGTGTTTATTGAAACGATTAGTNCCCCCCTCGAAAAATCTTTTCGGGAAGCCGAGAAAACGCGAAATAAAAAAGTGCTCGGTTTTTGTGAGACACTCTGTATATTTTATTAACTTATTTTAAATTTTATGTTATGTATCACTTTTCGCCACCATTGTGTGGCCGCCTTTAAAGTTAAAAACCATAGTATCCAGGCCTAACGTTTGTAAGGCTGCGTTCAAGCATCTCAAAAAAGTTGTCACAAAGTTGTTAAAAAAGTCTAACTTTGCCTGATTTTCAATAACATCGTGTTTATTGAAACGATGGGTCATGAAACATAAAATCTGGCAACAAATTTTATGCTTTATGAACAATCGTTTCAATAAACACGATTTTATTGAAAATCAGGCAAAGGTAGACATTTTTGACAACTTTTTTGACATGCTTGCAGTCTAAATAAAGCATATTATTTGTATTACAGGCATAGGTTACCAAGGGGGTACAGTACCCCCCCCCCCCCCCTCCCCCCTTCCAATTCATTCATCTTATAAATTTTTGAAAATTTTATCATATACCCCCCCCCCTCCCCCTTAAACGCCATTCATCCTGAGGGTCCAGTGTATCCCCCTACTGGTAAACTATGATTACAGGGTGGGCCAAAGTGGCTTTTTTTATTTTTGGGGCCGGGAAATTTATTTTTCTATGACCCCTCTAGGGGTAATTTATGCGGGTAATCGAGTGAGCGCATTCCCGAACCCTGAAAATGCTTCCCTGATCTTGATTCAGGGAAAATTGGATTTTCGAAGCGAAAATTGTTTTTAGTTTGTTTTGATGTTGTTTCTTCGATTGAGAAAAATGACAATTTTCGTTTCTAAAATCCAATTTATCCCTGAATCAGGGAAGCATTTTCAGGGTTTGGGAATGCGTGTAATCGATTCTCCGTATAAAATTACCGGGTCATTTTTAGAAAAATAAATTTCCGGATCCCAAAAAATTTTTAAAAAGCCACTTTTTTTGACCCACCATGTAAATTTTTTAATTGGTATTTATTTTTTCTAAACAAAGCTCTATAAAAAAAGGTTGTCGTCTTTTTCTTTTCTATATCATTTCCTTTAGGGTGATTTAAATCGATTTTTCCTATCGGTTCATTTTTATCAAATGTGCCTTAAAGGGCCAGTCTACTTTTAGTGGAAATGATGCCATGTGATAGAGCACAAAATTTGGAGCATTTTTTGTTTTTACGACACTACTTGAAAATCTAACGGTAAAAAGTTATGAGCAAAACAAAAATTCAAACGAGTTTGAACATTAAAACGAAGAGCCTGCACCTAAATTAATTTTGAATTTGCTTAAAATATAAAAAATTATTAGGTTTATTTTAAAAAAGACGCAATTCTTTATAGCTCAATGAGACGAACAAAATGACATCAAAATTATCCATTTTGAAAATTGTTTTGGGTTATTGAAACGAAAACATAAATCAGAATTTTCGTTTCAATAACCCAAAACAATTTTCAAATTGGATGATTTTGGTGTCATTTTGTTCGTCTCGTCGAGATATAAAAAATGTCATCTTTCTTTTTTAAATAGACCTAATAATTTTTTATATTTTAAGCAAATTCAAAAAGTAATTTAGGTGCAGGCTTTTCGTTTCAATGTACAAACTTGTTTGAAAATTTCGTTTCGATCATAACCTTTTACCGTTAGATTTTCAAGTAGTGCCGTAAAAACAAAAAATACTCCAAATTTTGTGCTCTATCAAATGGCGTCATTTCCTCCAAAAGTAGACTGGTCCTTTAATTATAAACACAAATGCGATGTTATCTTTATTTATTTGTTTGTATTTTGTCTAGATTCTTACTTTTTCTTGTGATATGTATATGTGCTCAGGCGTGTAAAAATTTCATTCGACTGGAAATAAAGAAATAAACATGGTTGACCAACTAACATATTTTTGAATTACTATTTTATGTTTTGATTCCCTTATAAATCTTTTAGCTAGTTGTTCTCTTGAAAAGCTTGTTTAGCATGGCTTGGAATCGTCGAATAAATGTGGCTGTTTGTACGGTCAACAATTGGGTATTAGATTTTGTTGGCAATAAGGAGAGGATTTTAAAAAGCACGTTTTTTTATCAAGCGATTTTCAATCAGTTAATTTTGTTTAGCATGTCAAGAGGCGTATGAAAATGGGGCACATGTTCGCTTAGGACCAGAATTAGAAATTTGCGGCTATGGCTGCTCGGATCACTATTTCGAGCTCGATACAGAGTGGCATTCGTGGGAAATTCTTCGCGAGATCGTTGAAGAATCCATCAAAGTTTGTTCCCGTTTTTTTCTATTGACAACAATATTTTTTGCAGCTTAAAGACATGCTTATTGTCACCGGAATGCCGGTTCGTTATAAATTAGGTCTTTACAACTGTTTAGTTTCTGTGGCAAATGGGTAAGATGGTTATCCTATACGGGGGAGTAAACGTGTGCAAAAAGTTGAGACACCCTCAAAAGCACCAGAAACTTACTCTAAGGGGTTTTCTAGGAGGGGAATCGACTGCGTGCATCTTCGAAGCCTGAAAACGCTACCCTGATTTAGGGGGTGTATTGTAACGAAATTGATATAAAATTTAAATTTTCGACTGAAAACCGAATATCTGGAGGTTTTTCTGGACGGGGAATCGACTGCGCGCATCTTCGAAGCCTGAAAACTCTACCCTGATTCAGGAAGTGTATTGTAGCGAAAATAATATAAAATTCAAATTTTCGAAAAAATCGAACTTTGGCCAAAAATTTTTAATTTGGTAAAAAACCGAATTTTTGCAAAAAATCGAAAATACGAGAAAAATCCTAACAAAGCCCGTAGAAAACTCTAGGTGACTCTAGGTTTTTCATCTGGGGGTGGGTGGGTTATGGATCGAGGTCAAGGGAGGGTTGCGGGTCGGGGTCAAGGGAGAGTTGTTGATCGAGTTTGTGGGGGGGGGACGTAGAATGTGTGTCGCTCGGCTTCCCCTGTAATTGTGAATAAAAAAGCATTAAAATTTTAGTAAAATTATAAACATATGCCCGAAGATCGCGCTTTGTGATGACGATATTTATCGTGAATCTAGGTATTTTATTTCCTGGAAGCATGGATTCAAGATAGTTGATTATGAATTGGATCCTTCTTATGGCTTCGAGCAGGTACTCGAATTTGAATACCTTTTACAAGATTTATTGTAAAAACTTTTAGAAAACCGTGCCATTCGGTCGAACCATTATAACGTCATTGGATGGTGTGTCGTTCGGTTTCGAGATATGTGAGGAACTTTGGACGGCAAAATCGTAATCAAATTTTCGGAGCTACTTCGGCCCTTATATCCCAAATTGCACACAAGCTCTCGTTTACGAAAGACATGTAGTATCCGATGAAACATTTAAAAATTTGTAGTATATTGACAGTCGAGAAAAGCGGCAACAAAATTTTTTTCATTTTTGAGAAAATTTCGAAAAATAAAATTTTTCGATTTTAGACACCATGTTCAATGTGGGTATAAGAGCCGACAGTAGCTCCAAATTTTCCAAATATAAATCTGTAGATGAGAAATTTTAGCCCAAGTGTAGATTATGCATTACAAGGAGTGGATATCATTTGTAATGCTAGCGGGAGTCATCATGTGCTAGGAAAATCTCACCAAAGGATCAATCAATTAGTTCTTGGAGCTACTCGAAAAGTTATACTTATAGCCAATTGTGTTTCACATTTTCTTTTTTAGTTAGGAGGAATTTATTTGTATAGTAACCATCGAGGTTGTGACGGCGATCGTGTTTACTATGATGGCATGTCTTCGATTGTACAAAATGGAAAACTCTATGCGCAAATTAACCAGTTCGATATCGAAGAAACGGTTCATTTAATGCTTTAAAAGACCAGTCGGAACTATGTAAAAATGATATATTCAGAAAATTCATGAAAAATGGAGCATTTTTTGTTTTTATGGCATGTTCTGAAACGTTGTAGTTTTCGAAATAATTGCGTGTGAAGTTTCGCCTGTGTATTACAACGAAAACATGAACGTAAATTCAAATTTCAAACGCAATTATCTCGAAACTACAACGATTCAGAGCATGCCGTAAAAACAAAAAATGCTCCATTTTTCATAAATTTTCTGAATATATCATTTTTACATCGTTTTCTTCCGAGTGGACTGATCTTTGAATGCTTTTTTTTTATCTTTTATTGTCTTATAATTTAGTGTGTGGTCACTAGCTTACTGGATTTAAATGATACGACAACTTTTCGAGCAAAAATTTCTAGCTCATGCCAAGAGTCCAGTCGAAGTGAAATGCTACCAACAATACATTTTGATGCTGAGCTTTTGGATCAGTCTCCACCATCAACACCTCTAGCTAAGCCAATCCGAACTCGTCAGAGATCGGAAGTTGACGAATTGTGTCATGGACCACCAGCTTGGCTTTGGAATTATCTTCGGCGCAGCAAAGCGGTTTGATCTTGGTTGAAAAAAGTGAAAAATTTTCCTGTTTAGAGTGGCTTCTTCTTGCCTTTATCTGGAGGCCAGGATAGTACGGCAGTAGCTTTGATGGTACGATTGATGTGTGAAAAAGTAACTCAAGCAATTCGTGATAATCCCGGTAATAATTTACATAATAGCTTTTTGGGAACTAGTATCGACTAGGTATCCTGAACGTGAATTTTTTCAAAAAAATTTTTTTCATCATCTGGAATTGACCCCTCTAGGGGTAATTTTATGCGGGGAATTCGAATTTCACATTTCCGAGACTTGAAAATCTTTCCCCGAATCAAGAAAAGGCTATTTATACATATTTTTGACAAGGATCACATGCAATACGTCATATAAATAGCCTTGTCTTGAAAGATTTTCAGGTCTCGGAAATGTGAAATTCGAATTCTCCGCATAAAATTATCCCTAGAGGGGTCAATTCCAGATGGTGAAAAAAATTTTTTGCGAAAAATTTCATGTTAACCTAGTTACATTTTTTTCAAGATCGAGATGACCCGGCGTATTACTTGAACGGCAAGAAAGTTGGGACTGATCCTGGCAAGTTGTGCAACGAAATCTTATATACTTGTTATATGGGGTCAGAGAATTCTTCGCAAGAAACCAGAAATGCTTCCGCCAGTTTGGCCGATGATATTGGTGCCAATCATTCAAGGTGAATTTTCAAGTTATCAAAAATGGCAATTTGTATTAGTTGGTACTAGTTCGGATTAGGGACCCAAAATGATAGGGTTCAAAATCCGGAAAATTTATATATGTTACCGTTTTATCTGAAAATCAGTTTTATCTGAAAGGCTACTTAAGCTTAGACCTAAGCTTAAGCCTAAGCCCAAGCCTAGGCGTAGGCCTAAGCTTAAGCTTAAGCCCAAACCTAGGCCTAAGCCCAAGCCCAAACCTAGGCCTAAGCCTAGGCTTGGGCTTAGACTTAAGCTTAGGCTTAGACCTAAGCTTAAGCCTAAGCCTAGGCTCAAGCCCAAGCCTAGACCTAAGCCTTTCAGATAAAACTGATTTTCAGATAAAACGGTAACATATATCTTTTCTAAAAATGGTTTTTCGATGCGGGGAATCAATTGCGCGCATTTCCGAAGCTTGAAAATGCTTCCCTGATTCAGGGTCGGTGTATTAAAGCGAAAATAAATTTTGTAAGTTTTTTATATGAAAATATTCGTTTCCGAGGTTTTTCTATGCGGCGAATCGAATGTGAACATTCCCGATGCATGAACATGTTTCCTTGATCTTGATTCAGGGTCAGTGTATTGAAGCGAAAATCAAGACTTTTAGTTTTTATGTAAAAAATGGTCGTTTCTGGGGTTATAGAATTTTCATTCAAATTGAATGGTGTTCACAATTTGCATAATTGTTTCCCGCCAATGACCACGCAGGGATGCATTCGAAAAGTATAAAGGGAAGTCATTCACAAATCTAATTGCCGTTGAGCATTAACAACATTCAAGATGATGAATAACCAGATTGAAGAGCTTCGAGAGATGACTCTCCAGGATGTTTATACAAAGATGCAGCTCACAGATGAAGAATTCGATGACTGGTTTATTGTTATGGGATTACTCCATGTTCCCAGAAATGTCCATTTTTTACATAAAAAACTAAAAGTTTTGATTTTCGCTTCAATACATCAACCCAAGAAAGCATTTTCACGCATCGAGAATGCGCGCAAAAAATATAAAAACTTTTTTCCGGATTTTGAACCCTGCCATTTTGGATCGCTAATCCGAACTAGTACCCATTATTTTAGCATTTTGATTGACGTCGCTGTAAGAGCTATTCTAACCATCTTTGA
>OZJO01000136.1:0-10583 GCA_900406225.1 Acrobeloides nanus
ATAAAAAGTTAATAAAAAATGCTCAATTAAACAATCGTGATAGAAATTAACTTTAATCGACGATTTATAACAATATTTAAAATGTTTAATAAAATTTTTAAATTTATTTATAAAAATCTTCATATTATATATGAAGTAAGCTTAAGCCTAAGACTAAACCTTAGCCTAGCCTTACAATGTTAGCCTAAACCTAAGCCTTTAGTAAAATATCTTTTATTTTTAAATAATTTTCTCTCAAATTTTTAATGAATTCATAAGTCTAATTTTTATTATAAGAAAGCTAAGTATCTAGCATAAATATAAAATTAGTATCATTAAGATGCTAAACAAAACATTGACAGTTAACCTCTTAGAATTACTAGGAGTTGATGCTTGTGGCTTAGAAGTTGGAGCTGATGTCAGAGGACTGCTAGAAGCTAATGCTTGTGGATTAGTTGAAGCTGTTGTCTGAGGGTTTTTTCCAGCTGGTTTCAACCCCATACGAGAAATCAACAAATCTTGAGCAGTGAGGGTAACTGTTCCATTACTCGAAAAAATCTTCAAATTCACACTAACTACAGGCTCTGTCATAGTAAAACCATTGTCACTGAACCAAAACTTGAGTTGATATTTATCTTTTACCACCGGGTTTATATCCAACCATAAAACGGGCACGATTTTTGTCGCAGATAATGTAATAGAATAGGTAGTGTCGTTGATCTGAAAGCAACTTTCGATGGTAGCATTTCCATAGTTAGAGTTTGAAATTTGTTTAATTTGGTCAGGTAAGAGGATAGCAGTAGGGGATATAGCATGGTTTGTTTCGCTGTATAAGACAGTGCGGATCACAAATCCATCGTTGTCGTTCAGGGTGATGTCTTGGCGCTAAAATATAAGACATGAGGGCGTACAAGAAAAGGTGTACCAAATCTGGATCCTTCCAAATAAACAAATCCAAAAATTAAATCCTAACTCACGATCTCTCCCTCATGCAGACAAACCCAAATAATGAACCCCTCACAAGACCTTATCCCTCGAAAATGTGGGGGCGGTGTGGGGCAGCGTTGTTGAGAAAATTTCCACCAAATGACAAATTGTGCCTTTCTTATAAAATTTGAATGACACTTCTCATGCTCTGCCGAAACAGGACAAATTTGCGGCAATTCATGATTGAATTTACTGACATAGTCATTGGCTGTATTATTCGCATACACTACTGTGGATTGGAATGAGAGTGTTAATTTGTTATTATACTGTTTAAGATATTGCTTAATGTTAAGTTGCACAGGGATAAATTGATTTTGGTACCAGTTTGAGACAAACTGGCTATTTAGTATTATGGTGACAATAGTATCTAAGCTTTCAAAGACCAGGAATAGTTCGTTGCTCTAAAAGAAGATTTATATTTATGATAAAAAATGTGACCCTCCGGAGAAGTTTCAGAATGACTAAAATGTCGATGCCTCAGAACTGACACTTTTGAGAGAAAAAGGGTGCGTTCCTAATTTGAACCGTACGGTCATGATTTCCCCGTAGGACGTATATGCTACTCGTGGTCAACCGTGGATACCCCGTAGGATTCGTGGGCTCTTAGGTTACGTAACCAAGTTGGTTACGTAACCAAGTTACGGTGATTACGGTTACAGTTTCAAATACATCACTGCTGTTAAGTGCACTTATATATTTTGATATTATTTGTGTTATGAAATTTTCCAATAGGAATAAATGATCATTTTTTCCTGCCTCTCCCTTCCTATTCATTTTCAGGAGAGATGAGGGGTGCGCAGCCCACAACAGGAGTTACTCCCAAATTACTGAGGCTTTTTTGCTCATGCCCAACGCCCCGGGGCCAGGATATTCCATATGCTTAAGGCTTCGGAAACCGAATTTAGATGCTCCGGGTTTCGACAACAAGTATTATTTTCAAAGTACACATGACTTAGTGATGTTCAAAGTGATCATGATAAAAGGGTGGAATCAGTGATAAGTGGTGTATGATCAGTGGATTCCACATGCTCAAGGCTTCGATCCTTCCAGAAAATACTGGTCTTTGCAATTATACCAGGATCCTTAAGGAAATACTACTTCTGGCCCATGAATATCATAATCTGTCTGAAAATCACATCCTTGAGCCTGTGTATATATAACTGATGCACATCAGTTTTATATAAAATTCAGTTTTAGGTACGACACCGGCCCTTGAAAACGCTTCCGTGACCTTTTATAAACTTATTTACGCTTCAATACACACATCTCTCTCCTGAATCAGGGACAGGTAAGGTTTTCAAGGTTCGGCAATGCGCGCAATCAATTCTTCTCACGGAAAAACCCTAAAGAGTAATTTTTCGAAAATTAAAACTTTGAAAAACCGTGCAGTAATTGCAAAAATCCTATTTTTGGGCACCTTGTAGAAAAATTTTCTGACCCTACAATAAAAAATTTCTTTGCTAGTTTTTTAAAAATCTAAAATCCATAGAGAAATTTTCGATTGTATTAGCGGAAAATCAAATAATCTCTTCTCGATCAATCATATTTAATCGACGTTTGCTTTTTTCTCTGTTCGGGTTATGTGTGTGATGTGTAATCGCCTATTTAGCGGTCTTAATCAACGACGCCACCAATCTAGGATCGAATAGTGGGACAACGACGGAATTGGAAAACTATCAACAACAGCACATCAGTCTGTGTCGCTTAGTTTTGATCCGTTGATTTTTGCATTTTTTGCCTCTAGCCGACTGATCGTGTTTCTCTTGTTGTTTTCAGACAGCCGGCTGGTTGATGAAAGAAGATGAAAATGGAGGAGAAGATGAAGAAGAAAATATAGCATTGCTCAAAATGAGAAATAGACTGTCATTTTTCTCTGCCCGCACTCCAGTGATCTATGTCTATCTTTGCGGTTCATTATTTGATCGAAATCATTGAGCTCTTATTAGATTACGTTTAGCACACATGTTTTATTAGGGTATCCAAGTTTAATTGTTGTCATATGTGGAGTTTAATAGTTTCCAAAAAATTTATGATGCGGATAAAACTATTTGTTTGTACCAGATCAGTAGTTATTGATGGATTGTGGAAATTAATCGCTTCTCTTTTCGATTTGCAAGAAACTTTTCAAGGGCGCTTGTATGAGTTTTTGATCGACATGACAGGATTCCAGATTTCATATTTTAAGGTAAAATTTTACCCTCATCGACCCCTTTTCATCTTCAGTCACCCCTTTTTGTGATCATTGAGGGTGATATTTTCACCATCGGATAAAATTTGCCCAGCAATCTCCCCAGGAATCTTGTATTTTTCACCAAAAATTTTCAATTTCTGAGCATTTTCAGCTTAAAAGCATTTTTCACAAAAATTTTTTTCTAATTTTCCGATGGCTCTTGTTTTTACCTTAAGGACCAGTAAGTTACAATCAAATGAAAAAGAGATATATTCGGAAAGATCATGAAAAATGGAGCATTTTTTGTTTTTACATCATGTTCTAATCGTTATAGTTTTCGAGATAATTGCGTTTAAAATTTGTTACAAGCTCTTCGTTGTAATACACAAATTTTTTTGAATTTATGTATTACAACGAAGAGCTTGTAACAAATTCAAATGCAATTATCTCGAAAAATACAACGATTCAGAACATGCCGTAAAAACAAAAAATGCTCCTTTTTTCATGATCTTTCCGAATATATCATTTTTTCATATGATTGTAACTTACTGGACTGGTCCTTTAAGGAAGCGTTTTTTCGCTTCAAATTCGGATTCCCCTCATGTTTTTACCATTTCTAGAAAAAATTTTCACGTGGGTGGTCCCCCTCTTGTGTTGTAGCTCCAATGTTCCCTTTCTGCATTCTTAAATTTTTTCAATTTTTTGATTTTGTCAAGTTTGTGAAAATTTTCTGTATTTTTTTTGCCGACTAAGCACCTTAGGCATCGAAGCTCTCCGTTTTGGACAGTTCATTCCAACCAGTCATCTGTCTGCAAACTGTTCTCATTTTTTCTCTCTACTTCCTCTCCATTTCCGCAAGTTTTCGTGTTGATGCACACAAACAGCTTCCATTTTCTCTCCAGCTCACCTTGGAAAAATGTTTCTCGCCTTGCAGAGTCGCTCCTGTTGTTGTGTGCATGTAATTCTCGATTCTTTATAATCATTCCAAGAGAGCCGGAGAGTAACAGCACTAACAGCAAAGTCACATGCGGCCACGGACGGTTTAGAAATTTATTTATTGATTGATGGGGCTGCTCATTCCGCAGGCAGTTCGTCTCTCTTTTCTTCTTTTCTCGATCGAGAGCACAAGAATTTGTCTCTGCTCGGAAATCGATGAGTGATTGCTTTCGAAAAAGCGAAACAAGAACAACTGTTTTTCAAAATGGCTCATTCATGTAGATTTCAAGCGCATTTCCGGAAAGAGATGAGTATCTTTGCTGTGAAGTGTGAGTAAATTTATCTAATCTTAGTTCACGTGATTCGCGGAGTTGATAAGATTTTTACAATTTTTTAACAGATAGATAGGTTTTGTTAAAAGATGCATGCATTATTCTTATCCAAGAGATTTTTGACTTCTTGTTCTAAAAATATTTTTGAGCTCTTTGGATGTAATGTATAGCTTTTCCGATTTTTCATGAACTTTTTACACTTGTTCATTTTTGAGTAAATGATTGGGCAAAGTATTGGGTCGGTCGATATCCCGGTTCTAGCAACATCTCAAGTGGGATATATGCCCCTGTGGTGGCCTAGGGGTCCGATGCCCGCCCGAGTTGTTTCTGGAACCGGACCGATAAATCATCGGCTTTTCATTCTTTCATCAGATCATTGTGGAAATTGACTTCTAATGGGTTGTTCTTTGCGAAAAATCGATTCGCGCATTGCCGAATAATGAAAAGGCTTTTCTGTCCCTGCTCAGGGAAGGTAGTAGGTTATTGAAGCGAATCTGACATAAAATTTGAAATTTCACCGAAAATTGGCTGTCTATTGGTTTTTCTAGGCGTTGAATCGATTGCGCATAATAACGAGGCATGGGATCCTGATTCAAGGAAAGGAGAGGATGTATTGAAGCGAAAACGAATTAAAATTCGAATTTTAGCCCAAAGCTGGCTGCTTATGGGGCTTTGGGGCTTTCCAGGGCATAGACAAGAAAGGGATGGAACGATCGTTCAAACAACACATGAACAGGATGACCAATAATGGGAAGACAAGAACGAACGACAATTGTGTAATTCTCTTCATCGTCCTGTTTTTGTGTCTTCTTGTTCATTCCGTTATTGTGTCTGCTTTTTCCAGGATGAGAATCGAGTGCGCGAATTGCATAACCTTAAAAACACTTCCATATCCTGTTTCAGGAATATGGGATGTATTGAAGTGAAAATGAGTTAAAATTCGAATTTTTGCCGAAAACCGGCTGTATTTATGTTTCTTCTAGGCGGGGAATCGATTGAGCGCATTACCGAGACTTTAAAATTCTTGCATGACCTTGATTCAGGGAGTACGAATTGTTGAGCTTTTAGAGTTGTATCCAGGGTGTCCATATTATTTGTGTGACTTTTATTATTAGATGCAAATTACTCCATGACCAATTTTTTTACCTCGTTGAGGTTGCATATACACTCCAAATTTGCTATCTGGTATACCCCTCTTAGAGGTGCACCCAGGGTCGGACCCGTACCCAAGATTTAGCGACAGAGGGGGCAAAAAATTTTATCATTTGATCGGTTGGGGGAGGGGCAATACTATTTCGATTTCCAAAAACACAAAATTTGTCAAAACAATTGCCAAAAATTGATTTTTTTTCATTTTTTTATCTGTTATCCCCAAATTTAATATAAATCAAAAAAATAATTTTTTCCTTCTTAGATCAAGAATATATGATCTCTGTCTAACTTTCAGTTTTTCATATTTATACCCTTCTTTTTTACTCTCCATAAAATCATAAGATTCTCTCCCCCTTCTTTGAACTAGCCTTTTTCATGGGTAATTAAATTATTATCTATTATCTAGATGTACCCTCTTTTCTTTAGACTTATATGTCCAAACCTATAAAATTGCTTACTTTTGTTTATTATTAAATCAGTTATTTTTTCGTCGCCTTTGATCTTTTAACGGAACTAAGAATTTTTCAAATTCGATGCTATAAAGTTGACTCCAAATGATCGGATCTTTAAAAGCTTTGTGTCTCGCCTCTCGAATTCCGGAAATTTTTTGTTCTCTTTTTTGCTAACCACATGCTTTTTTAAAAGCGAAACTGGTTATTTCCGGTGAGGGAAATGTGTTAGCATTGTTTTCAAGTGCGTTTTGTTGAAATTTGATACGTATAGAAAAAAGGATAATAGGGTAGAATGAATGAACTTTTTGTTTTCTTTTACACTTTTATGTGGTTTTAAGTATTTTATTAGTTTTTTTTATAATTTTCAAAAAATATTTTATGGTAAAACTTATGTGATAGTTTAAAAAAACTAGAACTCATCAAAATGAAAAGACTATTTTTATTTAATGAATGAGTTGGATGATAAGGCTTAGGCTTACAAGGGAGCCTTCAGACATGTCATAACAGGAATGCTTCGTAAGAAAAAGTTACCTATCGCAAATTTTTAGTCTATGCCCATGATTAACCAAAATTATGCATATAGGCCCTAAATCTCAATATTATGCCCTGTACACAGCTTCTTATATATCAACTCCTTCGGGAGCTAATATCATATATTAGCCCTAACCTCTGGTAGGGGACCAGGGAAATTCCAAAATCACTCAATTCCTTCGAGATTCGATTCTCCATGTTGAAAAAAATAGTTTTACTTCAAAGGGGTCATTCAAAAATTGCTTTACTCCAAAGGGGTCATCCAGATATTATGTAATCAACTTTTTGGTGGTTTACCCTCCCCCCCCCCAACGTAATCATCAAAAATGCACTAACGTAATCAATTTTTATGAAGAGGGCCGACCCCCCCCCCACACATGATTACGTAATATCTGGATGACCCCATAGCTAATATAACATAGCTAATTGCTAACTTTTTTGGAACAATAGAATTTTGTTTTAACAAATTATGTTGATCAAAAAATCGATTTTAGTTTATCTACCTATCCCAGTTCCCCAATCAACCCATGATCCATCAATATGTTGTTTTAAGCTCTTTGTATGCATTCACACTTCACACAGTTCTTTGATACGTTGTCTCTCATCACTAGTCACATTGTTGCTGTTTTCCGACCAGGTCCCATAGCTATCTAGTTTGTAAGATTATTCAGATGATAAACACCTCTTTGTCGCCGCTAATGTACCCTGGTATTTGTTTTGGCGGTAAAATGGGAGAAAATTTTTTGGTCGATGATTAATATTTTTTGACAGGTTGTTTGGATTAAGAGAAAATGTCTCTCACAATTTTTTTCAATTTCCAAAAAAAGTTGACAAATTGTTGTCAATTTTTTGCCAAAAATATGATTTTTTTGAAAAAAAGCCATTTTTCGACCAAAAAGTTTACATTATTTGCGATCAAACTAACTATATCTCAACTCTCGTACTTGCAAAAAATTTACCAGAAATGCCATTAACTACATTAACCCCCACCCCAGTTTTGGAAGGGAGTCTGACTACTTATCTATCTGGTGAGGGGCGAGATCTGACTACTCCTACTCCTATGACTGGAACTAATCTTGACAAGGGAGATATTGCTCTTCTCATTAATCCATTACTTACAAGTTTACGAGTCTTGTTTATCCCCCCATTTTGGCCATATCATGAAAAATCTCTGTTTGACATTGATTTCTGTTCGTGGAGCACGCTCACCGTTCAAGTGCGCGGAAGAAGAACTAAGAGAAACGGAATCAATTCGGAATCGAGCCGAGAATGAAAAAGAATTCTTTTGGATAGACAAAACCAGTTTTTCCGCGCTCAACTTTTTATTGTTTGTTCAACACTAGCCTCAACAGAGTTTCAGGGAGAGCAACATGGTTATGCGCTGTGGCGCTCGGGACGTGTAATCCTAGCGGAGCGGAAAAAAATTAGAAGGCGACAAGACAAGACCCAAGTTTTGTTGCCAAAGGCGTTCCGTTCATAACTGGAATTGTTGGATTTGTCTAGTTTATTGTAGGCTGATATGTGTGGCTTTTTAATTTATTGGTTAAATTTATATTAAGTTAAAAAATGGATTATGGACATAGGCATGCATAGGAATATAGGTTATGGACATAGGACATATAGTCTGTTTTACGAGGACGATCGACAGTTGGCGCTCTATTGAACAGTTGATAAAGAAGCCGATTGTCCGATCTGGCAAGTTAAGCAACGTTGATCCCGCAAAACTATTTTTTCAAGCTTTGATTAATTTCTTTTTTCGATTTCTGATGAATGTGTCAATTTTTAACGAATTTTGACTCATTTTTCGATTTTGAAATTTTTTTATAAATTCATCAATTTTTAAGAAATTTACAATTTTTGACAAATTTTTCAATTTTTGAGAATTTTTCGATTTTGGACAATTGGTTTAATTTTGACAATTTTTCTATTTATGATGAATTTTTATGATTTTTGAAAAAAATTTTGATTTTGGTTTTTTATCGCGTTCGTTTAAACCAGTTTTCTTCATCTTTTTTTCGAGTTTTTATATTTTTTTCCATCTTGTACCTCTCATTTTTCATCATTTACATTTTCAGTGCCTTTTCTCCACCACCCGCACAAATACCGGACAAGAAAGTGCTTTTACAATTGAAACGAAATTTTCACGTGATCAACCAATCGTTGTCGCTAATATTCTTTGTCCCTTTCCCATATTTTTCTTCTATTGTTTATTTGCATTCGGATCAAGAGAAACACACGTCATTTGAACAACACGAAGAACCTTGAACATTGAATTTTTGGGCAAGAAGAAAAATTGATTTTTTAACAATATTTTTCAATGCCAAAACTATTTCATGCACTATGCTGTTGTATAAGACCTGATCTCGAGGAAAAAAGTAAGAAGTTGATTTTTGAAAATTGAAAAAAGTTGAAAAAAATAGACAAAAATTATCCAAAATTGAAATTTATATAACAAAGGACCCCTCCTACTACCCCCCACCCCCAGCGGCATAGGGAGAAGAGTCGGCTAAGGGAGAGGGAGTGAACACTTCATCAAAAAGACTCTTTTCCCAAATAAACATAATGGGGGCCTTATGATTAGGGATTTTTGTTTACTTTCGACCCACTAGAGGGCACATGCCATCCTACCCCCTGCCCCCTTGCCTGCACCACTGCCCCTCTCCCCCAGGGGATTATCTAACACTCCAACCAAAAAATATTTACTATAAATAGAAAATAGGCCACCTTTTTAAAAATTTATATTTTTTAGAAAATGGCAAGCACAAACCGCACTACAATGAAGGAATGGGAATTATTACACAAGTTCCAAGGAAGCCTACTTTAACCTTAAATGCTTCCTTAAGGCTAGGCAATAATATTAATTCAAGCAATGGAACAACCAGAGTACAAATAACTGATAATAAACCGGTTGCTCATATTGATCATCATTATAAAACTATAAGTGGGGTAAGTTAGCTAAGAAATGGGTATATTAAGCCTAAGTCCTACCCTACACTCTTTATTCCTCATCACCCAAATCCAATACAATGGGGGAGAAGTAGATCAAATGGAAGTGCGTCTCCTAATAAACTTTTTTTTAGAAAACAGACTTCCTTCTCTCACATCCACTACCAGAAGATCGACACAAAAAATGCCTTATCATAGATCTCGATGAAACACTGGTCCATTCGTCTTTCAAAGTAATTTTTCTTATTCCCTCTCTTCTACAAAAAACCAATTTTCACATTCCTTTTTTAGCCCGTCAAAAATGCCGACTTCATCATCCCNTTTCAAAGTAATTTTTCTTATTCCCTCTCTTCTACAAAAAACCAATTTTCACATTCCTTTTTTAGCCCGTCAAAAATGCCGACTTCATCATCCCTGTCGAAATCGACAATGTCGTACATCAAGTCTATGTCCTGAAAAGGCCATACACCGATGAATTTTTGGAAAAAGTTGGGCAACTTTTTGAATGTGTTTTGTTTACCGCCAGTCTGGCGAAATATGCTGATCCAGTATCAGATTTATTGGATAAAAGGAGGATATTTAAATCTAGACTGTTTCGAGAAGCTTGTGTTTATTATGAAGGAAATTATATAAAAGTAAGGAATTGGGTATACAAAATAGGGTATACAAAAAAATTTTAGGATTTGGACAGGCTGGGGAGAGATATAAAGGATACTATTATTGTGGATAATTCTCCAGCTTCGTATGCTTTCCATCCTGATAATGCGGTATGTTTTGGTCGATACATGTATATAGGAGGAGGGTGGTGTGACTTCCATATACCTAAGCCGAAATTTATTCCTATATCCATTAGTGGCGGATCTAGGGAACGGAGTCATGCCTCATCCACTAAAACTGGAAATTTTTTAAGAATAATGACATTTTTGGTCAAATTTGATGGAAAAATATTTTGACCTAGCTGCCCCAACCCAAATCCTGGATAAATATACCCATACCCATAGACGTAGCCAAGGGGGCTTTTGTCCAAAAATTTAATAGAAAAGCACGATTTTTTAAGGAAAAAACGCATTTTTTAACAAAATTTACACGTTCAGCCCC
>OZJO01000136.1:10683-21395 GCA_900406225.1 Acrobeloides nanus
TTTTTACGGCATATTCTGAATCGTTGTAGTTTTCGAGATAATTGCGTTTGAATTTGTTACAAGCTCTTCGTTGTAATTCAAAAAAGTTTGTGTATTACAACGAAGAGCTTGTAACAAATTCAAACGCAATTATCTCAAAAACTACAACGATTCAGAATATGCCGTAAAACCAAAAAATGCTTCATTTTTCATGATCTTTTCGAATATATCAGTTTTTCCTTTAAGCTTATGCTTAGGCTTTGTCCCATTATGTTTAGTCTCGTTTAGGTCTCATCTTCAGATATGTAGCATCGAATTTAAGAGTCAGATTAATTTAACCGGCTATTTCAGATTAAGAAAAGGATAAGATCGGGCCATATCAATCCTTTACATACTCCATTTTAGGACTCTTCAGTGAGATGATCCTCAAAATTCCATGCACATGCCTTTTTAAATGCTCAAAATTCCACTTTTTGGTATTTGGTCCATTTTTTTTACTGCTCAAAGCTGTTTGTGTTCTTCGATTCGTTGATGCCTTATTAAGAAAAATTCAATATAACATGAGATACTATCTGTTTGTGCCTTGTGCCACAGTAAAATCTCACGGGTGTACATTATTTATTAGATGCGGGTTTTCTTTATAGAACTTTTATTTAGAATTTTATCTTTTTTATCTTTTTGTGCCTTGTTTTTAATATTTAACGAATAGTAAAAATTGTATTTTTGTTAGTGATACATAGAGGTGTGCGGGGGGAGTGAGGTAATTTGAGAAAAAGGTAGCTCAGGATGGAATGGGGGGAGGTAGGGGAAGACTATTCCCACCTCATAAATTTCCCTTTTTGAGGCACCTTTTTTGGGCACTATTATTTGGAGGGGATGGGGTGTCAAAATTTTCCTTAAAAATGCATATTTTTCGATCAAAAACATGAACTTAGAAAAACACCACTATTCGCTTCTCCTTAACCAATAGTGTCATTATACAATATTACACCCCCAATCTCTTCAGTGCCCTTGTCACTCAATTATGATATTGTTTCCAAATGATATTGTTTTATATAATAACTTTTTAGACGATAATACAAAAAAATTGTTCCTTAGTGTCAACTTGTAAACAAATTTCCTAAATTTTTGTTTTTTTCTGTCTTGTAAATAGAGCATTTTCTTGTCCGGTTATGCTCAGAGACTTTCATATAAAAAATTTCCCGGTGTTTTTATTGTGATTTTTAGATAGATTAAATAAAGATTTTTATTATAAGAGGCTCTATATCCAAAGGTAGAATGCGGACCTACAAATCCTGAGGCATGGGTTCGATTCATGGTGTAGTCACATTCCCTCGACTCAGAGTTGTACTTTAACCAGATGACTATTATCTCCAAGATATTCCTGTTTAGGGTTGGGCACTTCAGTATCGAACACATCTTGCCCTCACCAATGAGACACGGAGTGTTCCCAAAATGGTTTTTACCAGAAAATAAAGATCAGAAACACTTTAATTCCCTTTCCAAGATTCATTCCTACGAAATTCGATTTTTGGGGGAAATATGGTAACTTTATTTTTTTTGTTGAAAAAATTCGATTTTGACCAAAAAATTCGAATTTCGCAGAATTCAGTCCTGGAAAGAGAAATAAAGTGTTTCTGGGGATGTTTCGACCCACTGAATAGATTTCCGGTGCTATTTTTCGATGAAAAGTTCAAGAAGTGGATATTTTGGTAAAAAATTGTTTTTTGGGTATGTCGGTTTTAGGGCTATAGGGAACCAAGGAAATTTATTTATCGTCCAATTCCAACAGGAATTGATTCCCATGTGTAACAACTCCAGTTACCGCGTAAACAGGCGAATCTGCACTGAATTGGGAGAGATATGGCGATTTTTTTCATCTCCACATTGCCCTGATTTGAAAAAGTTGATTATTGGCACGAAAACTTGCTCTATTCAAAAAGTTAACTGCACCATCTTATTCCTGACAAGAAACAGTCAAGAAGTGTGTCCTCAAAATTTAAAATAATTGCAATGCCAATAGATACAGAAAAATATATATGAAACACATATTTCTTCGTTTTCACACAAAAATTTAAGAAAGCGGTCTTTTTTGGATTAAAAGTTGAAAAAATTAAGTGCAAAAAATATCGCCCCAGACGGAACTCGAACCTGGATCGACTCATCGAAGCACGCAGCGTTAGCCACTACACTACAAGAACAATTGTGCTGAAATCACAAATTTGGCCTATCAATAACATTTTTTACTCATTTGTATAACTAAAATTTGTTCTTAAATTTTTGTGTGAAAACGAAGAAATACTTGTTTCATATATATTTTTTCTACATCTATTGGCGTTGAAATTATTTAAAATTTCGAAGACACACTTCTTAACTGTTCCTTGTGAGTGTCCCTTATCCTATCCTTAAAAAATTTCATCGAAAACGATTTTTCCTAGCAAAATAAAATCTAGCGCAGCTATTTACCCATATATCTGATACTAAAGACATAAACTTGAGCATAGTTTTTGATCTTTGTTTTCTGGTAAAAACCATTCTGAGAACACTAAGTACAGCAAACACCTCTAAATGGAATTATGCCAGGTGCAAGAAAATTACTTCAACAGATTAAATTAACAATAACGGCCAATAATTTGTTGTTTATATTAATGCGAAAATTAATTTGAATTTGCATTAGCAAAGTACTTTTGAGTATATTTTCGATCCTATCCCATTATACCAATTCGACATTACCTAAGCAGACTCGAATAAGACGATTTGGTTTACACCATCCTATTATACTTCAAAGATTAACATGGTTGTTTATATTGTAGTTAACTACTCCATAGATGTTTTCCATAATCAAGTTGTAACCGATCTCTATAGCTATTTCTTAGATTTTACACTCCTAGTTAATACAATATGTCTACCGCTAATGATATTTGTTATCATAACACAGTCTTCGAAAATGGGTCCTTATAAGTGGTGAGTAGAGTTATGCATGGGCCAGACCGGCCCTAGGATAGCCTGGCTGACGGTCTGGGGAATATTGTTGTACTTGATTAGTGACAAGTTATAAAAAATAAAACCGACAAGTTGGCACTTGAAAAGTGACAAGTTCACTAAAAAAGCGACAAGTTCGTCACTTATCACTTGACGAAAAAAACTGACTAACCTCTTTTGCTCAGTCAGTTTTTTTCGACATTTGATAAGTGACAAACTTGTCGGTTTTTTAGTGAACTTGTCACTTTTCAAGTGCCAACTTGTCGGCTTTTCCCTTTATTTTTGTAACTTGTCATTTATTACTTGTCACTAATCAATTACAACAATATACCCCTGGCCTGGTACGACGAATAAAGAGGGCAGGTAAGGCTGACAATAGTCAGTCTAACCTGAAGTCAGGCTAAGTCGACCGTGGCAGACCTGAAAAAAAGAGATATCTAAAAAATTCAGGTATCTTCTTAACGGCTTAATTTGGGACTATGCTCTAGATTTGCTAATAAGCTTAATGCAACCTGTTTTATTATTTCCGTTCTATATGGCTTATATTAATGGCCCATTAAAATTTTTTATTACACAACAAGGATGTTATATTGTAATGGCTATAATCTTTGTGATATTCATCAACATGGGTTTGAATCAAGGGTTTTCTTTTTTCTACCGTTTTGCTCACATTTCACCTTTGACTGCAGTTGGGTTTTTTGAGGTGAGCCAATAAAATGTCGACAGGCCAAAATTGTATTCACTTGAGGCCGAAAGCCATCGGTATCGACTTTTTGGGGATAAGTATGCCTATGGAATTTAACTTTAAAAGAATGGGCTTACGTAACTGGGTTTCAAGCCCAATTGATAAGGAATCTGGACAAGCTACCGGATCTGGACCAGCTGTCTGAAAATTCGATGGGTACATACCCAATGGAGAAGATCTTTGGTCTCAGGACAAATTTTTCTGGACATTTTAAGTTGGCTTTCTAGGTCCTTGCTAAACTTTGGTCTGGTTCAAGGGCACATTAGACACAGGATCCTCGAACCCACTGGACCCGTGATCATGGGTTCATAGTTCCGGGATCCAGGACATTATTTATACGTAAACTATTTTTAATTGGCTTTCTGGGTCCTTGCTCTCATGGTATTGAGTCAATGGGACCCAGGACCTGGTCTATGTCGTGACACTGACTCTGAGAATGGACCCACAAAGTTCCGTTTAGGAATACCTAACCCCAAGGGTGCCCAATTCCCATAATAGCTAGAAGTCTCCCTTCGGGGCACAGTTGTACAGACCCCGGTCCAAGATTTTTGTTTTTATGACCCACCCTCCCCTCCACAAATTGGCGACCTTTTTTTGGAAGGAGGTTCCCCGGTTTCCGATGACCTATCCCTCCTACCCCATGACCTACCCCGGTAAAATTTTACCGAGGGTTGTGCAACTGTGCTTCGGGGAGTCCCAAAGATCATATTTCAATAATTTTTTAAGAATCTTCGTAGTGTTCTATCAACAATGATAATCCTTAACATTGTGTTCAATCTTCTTTTTGTAACTCCAATCTCATTCTTCCGAACAATGTCTCTTGATGAATGGGCAAAGGCCATTGAGACGGAAGCGCCTGTACTTGAACAATTTTTGAGTTATCCCGCAATTTTTGGTACTTCATATCATGTTCTTGGAACAATTATAATGAGAGTATTAACGGGAATTTTTTTGTGCTCTGCAATAGGTTTGGCTGTATTTTGCTCGTATTTTTATTATCGGCTAAAAAAGTGGAAGAAGAGTGTTTCGGATAGTACGTATAAGTTGCAATTAATGTTGTTTTATGCATTGATTTCACAGGTAGTTAATATCCGATCTTAAGAGCGCTGGACCTCCCACCTATGGAAATAGCTAGGGGTCCATGGGGCACTTGCCATAACTAGAGTCGTGCTGCCCCTTCAAATCTAAATTCTAGCTACGGCCCTCCCTTTCCCGAGATCATATAATATTTGAACGGTCCCTAAAGGAACAGAATCTTATCTAATTGAAATGAACTGGACTTGAAGAATTTGGATCAGCTCAGCTTAGACTACACCGGGACAATTAATATAACAATAGTTACTTTTAGACGATCAATATCATAATCTTCTTGATCATCCCCATATCCGTTGCCTTTATAATGGCGTCTAGTCGATTCAAATATTCTTCTTATGTATCTTTATTAGGCATATCATTTATTAGCCTTCATGGTTTGGCAGATATAATCGCTATGATCTATTTTATCAAGCCATATCGACAATTTTTTGAAAGAATTTTGAGTCGAGTTTCAAAAAGATTTCACATAAACACTCAAGTTAGAAGTCTCGAGCCTTCTAATTTAGCTCCTAATTTACAATGTAGGCTATAACTTTTAACATGCTCTTAATACTAATTTTAGTAAATGTGAGCCCTCTACGGGATTTATCTTCTACACATGTTTATAGTCAAATAGCAAGAAGGTTAAGAGAATAGTGGTTCAATACACAACTATGATTTTTCATATTTCAATACCAACAGAATATAAAGCCTTAAGATTGTTTTATTTCAATATCATACCATAAAATTTTAAATCTATAAACTAGAAACAGAGCGCCTACGGCGCTCCGGCTAGGCCTTGCTTCCGAGCGCACTAAGCGGTGCTTTCGATCTCTCCAAGCGGTGCTTCGAGCTCTCCGAGCGGCGCTCCCGAAAGGTTCATCCTTATATAGTCCTCTTGAAATTCACAAACATGTTTAAACATGTTCTATTAGTACGCGTAGTAGTCATCGTACCATAAAATAACATGAATCAGGGTTTTCGTTTCAATAACCCAAAACAATGTTCAAATTGGATAATTTTGATGTCATTTTGTTCGCTTCATTTAGCTATAAAAAATTGCTACAAATTTTCATTTTATTTTTTTGTATCAAAAAATTGATGCAAAAATCGATTTTTTCGCAAAAATTTTTGTGTATTACAACGAAGAGATTGAACAAATTCAAAATTTCAAACGCACTTATCTCGACAACTACAACGATTCAGAACATACCGTAAAAAGAAAAAATGCTTCATTTTTCATGATCTTTCTGAATGTATCATTTTTTCATATGATTGTAACTTACTGGACTGATTCTTTAATACAAAGTAGTACCAAAGTTTTAATTTCGGGGCTCTTATATATAAATAGGTGAAATATGTAAACAAACAAAGACAAATGTAACTACACAAATATGCTGCTCTAAGTTTACTCAACTAAACCAAACCTAATACACTACTCTTAATCATAACTTTTACAAGGAAGTAAAAATAAGACATCCTTAATTTGTGTTGAAGCCGTGCTCAAGTTTATGTACTTGAGCCTAAATTCAACAAGTGTGCCAGTTCTATGTCTTAAGCTGAGTCAAAACGACTTACTAATAACTTCAAAGAAATCATGCAAACAAAAAGTGAGTAATTTTGGAACAAAAGTTCTAAAGTTACAGTTCAGAAATCATCATGGAAAGATCACATAAAAACTACGAGTTTTTCATGCTTGAGTCAGTTTGGAGTAGGAGAAGTTGTAGCTTGAGCCAGTTGGTATATTTTGTAATAAAAAAAGAATATGAAAGTCTATGGCTTGATATTTATATTTTCTTCATTGTTGATATTAAATAATTGTTATGCTCAATTTGATTTGGGAGCTAATGATGAAGTGAATATTGTACCAAATGAGGAAGGAAAGATTGCCGGAGGGTAGGTCTAAATGCATATAAGTTGGAGCATTGGGTAGGATGGGGGAGGATGGTACAGCAGAGGTTAAAAAAGTTATATTAGGTTGTTCGGAAAATAACCGGCTTTTGCAGATTTTTTCTAATCTTTATAAAAATGATACATAGGGGGGTTTTCTTATACAAGGCATTCATAAAAATGCTCCCTTGATCCTGATTCAGAGAGGGCTTAGTGTATCGAAGCGAAAATAGCATGATTCAGGGTCATGGAAGCGTTTTCATGCTTCGAAAATGCGCGCAATCGATTTCTCACATAAAATTACCTTAGGAAAATGATTTTAAACAAAAATCTAATTTAGCCTCCCTAACAATGAACTAGGGAAGAATCTGATGTATTAAAGCAAAAATTGCCTGAATCAGGGTCTGACAAAAATTTTCATGTTTCGAAAATGCGCGCAATCAATTCCCGGCATGAACTAAGGTTGATTTTTAGATAAAAATACGCACCTTTCTTCTCGAGGCAATTTTGAAAAGCCGGTTATTTTTCGAACGACCCCATAGAATTTACCTTTTTGTCCATTTCCGCACCAGGCTTAAAATTTTGTATAGCCCGTAGTACAGTACATAGAGAAGACGATCGCCCGATCTGGCAAGTTAAGAAACGTTGAGACAGCTAGGTTAGATCTCTCTATGGACAAACTTTTTGATTTTCAAGAAAATAGTGATAGACAAAAAAAGACGTGATCGACTTTATTTTTGCCTATCTTTTTTTGAAAATCAAAAGTTTGACCCTAGCAGGATCGAATCTGGCTGTGTCAACGTCGCCAGATCATAGTGTCGGCTTCTCTATGCATTGCACTATTGGTTATCAAAAATTTTAAGCCTACCGCGGAAATGGATTATATAACTTGTTTGCGTATTTTTTGGTTGAGTTTAATGCACTGTTTGACAAGCTCTTAATCTTGAAGGGTTTTGGATGGATTGTATTTTCTAGTTGACAACCATTCAAACCTAAAATTCAAGTGTTAATCATTTAGGCTTGAGAGCTGATAGTTTTTAAAGGTTCAAACAAACTTGTATCAATCTCAAATTTTGGTACTTTTAAGTACCAAGTATAAAAGCTGTTCTCTTCCTAGAAATTTGTCTATAGATACTTTTAGTATAAAGGTGTGAGGGGGGAGCTGGAATTCACTGCAAACTTGTGCTGTGCCCTCCACACCCCAACTTTCTGATTCCTTGATATCTAGAGGACAAAGTGAAAGGAATGTGGTACCCTCCCCAGGAGTTGAATGATTCAGCAAAAAAGGTGCTGAACCCCAATTCCCGGTTTGATGGTGTGGAGTGAGGGTGGGAGAGAATAGGAGCTAGAGCTTACATATCGTCACTAATTAGTGACTTTTGTCACTATTTTGGGCATTGAGTCACTATGTCACAGAACTTAGTGACTCCCATGCCCCCTAGCTTTGTTGAAAAAGAGTAGATTTTGGTCATTTTTTGTTGAAAAACGATAAATTTTGATCGCCTTTGTGAAAAATGGTAATTTTTTGTGAAAAAATGGTATTTTTTGCCAAAAAAAGCTTACCACTATTTTGAAAAACTTTGTTACTATATTTAACAATTTTTGCTGCCAGAGAATGACGTATGGAAGCCCTAATAGGAGCAGCACTAATATCCAATTATTTTTCAGGCTAGAATTTGGTAGACAATGTTATTGGAGAAACGGTCAAAGGAGGTGCTATAACAACAACAACAACAATAACAGCAACAATAATAATCGACGAATCTATTACAACAACAATAATAATAATCGACGAAACTATAACAACAATAACAATAATAATAACAACCGCAGATGCAGATGTACCAATAACAACAACTACAACAACAATAACAACAACAGACGTTGCTATTGTACCAATAATAACAACAGCAACAATAATCGAGTGTAAAGTTGAATTATTTTTATACTTTTTTATAAATCAATTTTTAGAAGAGTTATCTACTTGAACGGAAGATAATTTTTTACAGAATATGTTGTAAAAAAACCAAAAATACATTCTATACAAATATTTTTGAGTTTTACTTGTGTAAATTTTTGAAAAGCTTTTTTAATAAAATTGGCATTAAAAAACTTTATAATTTTCATGTTCATTTAGGATAAAATTGATAAGTTATGGCGCTTGTAAAAACATTATGGCTCATCCATCTTGAAAATTGTAACATCTCTATTTATACATGTGTGACTCTCCCTTCTCCCCAACACACCCTAAAAAATTACTCGATATGCTTTAAAAACATTCGAATTTAGGCCAGTTGTCCAATAATCGTTTCAGTAATTCCTATAGTGGTACAGGCGTCTTTTGTCATGGCACAAATAGACATTATTAGTTTAGCCGTACCATTAATGATATCACTTGCATGGTCTACTGTTCTCAATCCATTGTGCACTATAATGCTAGTTAGCCCTTATCGAAAAGCTATTTTATCGAAATTTTGTCAAAGAAAAATTCAAGATAGTTCAATTATCGTTGCTACTAAAATTAACTCGAGTCTATAGTCTGTTTCACGAGATGAGTGCACAAATTTTGCGCTCCATAGTACAGCTGATAAGGAAGACACCAGTTCGATCTGACGACTCTAGGAACTTCCACAACAGTCGATTTTCTCGCCAAAATCGTTGTGGAAATTCCGTTGTGGAATTTCTGCATGTCGTTTTGAACCCCGTTGTGAAAGTTCCTAGAGCCGATCTGACGAGCTAAGCAACGCAAGTCCGATTATGCTAGGGTAAAGCTTTTGATTTTCAATATTTTTTATTTTCAGGTAGCAAAACTTGGTTGTTCCCTGAAAATAAAAACTTTGAAAATCAAAAGTTTTTTTCACAGGCGATCTAACCTACGGGCTCAAAGTTGTTTAACTTGCCAGATCGTACTGGCGGCTTCCTTATCTACTGCACTATGGAGCGTCAAATTTTTTTGTCTACTTCTCGTGAAACAGATACTACCATTGACGCATTCTTTTTGAATAGACTTATTACTCTTTTTCTCGCAAAAATAAATATATTTTAAGTCGCTTATAGGCCCACTAAAAGTCACTATTCGTTTTTCGGCCGTTTTCTATATTCTTTAATGATTACCTTACAAGTGGCCCATTATTGTGTAGCTATTGATTTAAAAAAATTCTTGTCCAAAAATTAATTGTTAGTTTTTATCTATGGAAGGATAGCGAGCAAAAACCTTAAAATGAGCGTAGGAACCCCCAAAAACAAAACAAACATACGCATCCCCGGAGGGGATGCGTTAAATAAATGCTGAAGACGATGATGTACGGTTTTTTCCATGTTTGCCTATAAAATTCGTGTATGTTGGAAAAAATTACACACAAAATGTATTTTTATTTGCATTCATCCAAGTGGACACGTACCATTTTTAGCCAAACTACATGTCCCATCAATACAACAACAGTTTCTAATAGCAAATCCACATTTTCCAAAACACCCAACCGTCTCGTTGCATTTTTTGAAATTTTCTTGTACAAAATCGTTGTCCTGACAAGCACTATTGGTTATTTGACATTTGCTGTCAAGACAACAAAAATGACGAAGAGTCAATGGAACCCAACATTCGAGTGAATTAGAGCACTCTTTTGATTCATCCGGAGTTGTTTGGAAAGTTGTTTGAGAAGTTGTTTGGGTCAAGGTCAAGATCGTAGAGAGAAAAACTAAAAAAGTGAGATTATGTTAAATTTTTTTAAAGGGGGGGGGGGGAACCATTTATGCACCAAAATGGTTGGACCATCATTTTTTAGATAACATATGGGTTTTATAGATTTGATGTTGGACTTTCAGAATCCATCAAAATTTTAGATCGAAAACAATTTTTTATATGGTATTAGCTAGGTTTTTTGTAGGTACCTCAAAAACCTGTTTTTTCAATAAATAAAACATTTTGCCTCCAAAAAAGCTATTGGAAATCAGTTTTTTCTAGTTTTTTCAAGCTATACTTATTTGTTTAGCCTTAAAAAATATTTTTCTGAACATTTTATGACCAGAGCGAATGTTATAA
>OZJO01000137.1:14620-28311 GCA_900406225.1 Acrobeloides nanus
GCAAGGTTTTGTGTGGAAGCACTTGTTTCCATCTCTTCCGGTGGAACTTGATCTACATTGTTGAATAGCCAATCAGCAGCAGCATTCAAATCACCACGAGCCATCTTCAACCCATACTTGGCTTGATGTTCGGTGAAACCAAATGCGGTTAAGTTGGCGACAAGTTCTGGGTCGATGGCAGAATTGGAAGTGGTGGATGCTGCTGCTGCAGTCGCGCCACGCGGTTTGAGGTCTGGATGTTCTTCATTGATGTTAGGATCGTCCAAATGTTGCATGAGCCATTCAGCCGCCGCTTCAAGTCCACTATTTTTTGTTTCGTAGGTTGCTCTACGAGCGGCATTCAAAGAAAAGCCCATTGCGGTCAACTAAAAATAGGAGATGTGTGTAGAATCAAGGAATTAGCTATAAACAAATAGTGTAATATGAGGGATCATTTCAGCGTGAAATTTCATGGGGAACAACTTTGTAGAACATCATTTTCCATGGAAAATTTCATCTATGGGATCAAAAACGATTTTGGCCAAAAAATCCCGAAAATTCGCATAAATTAAAAACTTACACCGTTGATTGTCTCCTGATCAAGGTTTGGGGTTGGCTGGGCAACTCCGGCGTCATCTGGTAATAATTGCTCATCTGGCGATGGATCAGCAGCTCGGAATCCAGACAGGTCCACTTCTTCGTCAACTAACACATCAAGATCCAGCTTTTTTATGGTCCAGTCTTCTGCTATAGCAAACCTTCGAATTTGAACTAACAAGAAGTCTGGAAAAGAGCCCATACGAATGCGTTGTGTAGCGCCACGTTTATTTCCAGTTATCGGGGATGTAAAATCATCGATAATTTCATCGGCAAATGCATGTTCCAGACAGGTCGTCAACGAAACAATTTTTCTATCCTTTGGACCGTTTTCAGCATCTTCACGAGCCTAAAATTATATACAATTATTAGCCTTATTTTTTTCAAGATAAACACATCTCTTCCCTAAATCTAGGGAAACGTTTTCAAGGCTAGACAATGTGCGCAATCGATTTCTCGCATAGCAAAACTGGTACTTATTTAGAATACCTCCTCTGTGGGCGTCCGGAAACAGGTTTGAATTTGCCTGCATATTGACACGAAAACTCTGAATTTGGTTTCGTCCCATTATGCGTTTGATCGTATCGTTTTATTCGATCGTTCCATTTTCTTCGTTTCATTAGAGCCTATGCTGGTAAAAATTGTGTCTATATAGTACTTTTTATTCTACTATTTAAAGCTCGAATTATACGAATTTTGAGCCAATTAAAGGACATGTTCCATAGAGAAGGTATTCTAAATAAGTAACGAAAAACTCCCCCCCCCCTCCCCTCTCATAGGGTTATTTTGGTGAAAATTAAAAAGCTTGAAAAATCGCAAAATTGCCATTTGAGGGGGTACCATTTATATAAAAACCACACACCGGTAAAGCCTTCTCCAATGGCACATTCAATGAAAGAAGAGAGTCTTCACGAGTTGTATATCGAACCCGATTCGAATCAGTATCCTCGAAACGAGTGACGACTTTATAGCGGAAGGCATTCACCGGGTTTATAGCACCGGTAGCACTATTGTCAATCTTTTCAAACAAGTGCCTAAAAATATAATTGCAAAGAAAGAGNTCGAATCAGTATCCTCGAAACGAGTGACGACTTTATAGCGGAAGGCATTCACCGGGTTTATAGCACCGGTAGCACTATTGTCAATCTTTTCAAACAAGTGCCTAAAAATATAATTGCAAAGCAAGAGAGAGACAAAAACTAACCTTATATACTCTTCTGCATCTTGTTGCTTTGAAGTGGAAAACTCGACATGACCTTTTCCTGTTACTCGACGGAACTGTGTTGGCTTTATACCATTAGCTTCTGAATCAGCCTAAAGTTAATATATAAGCTCAGGTTTAGAAAGAAGACTAAAAACTAACCCCCTCCACTCATTCGTTACAAATTTTTTGGGGCTATTCCGGAAAAAAAATTGAAAATTTTTTCCGGAAAATGACTCTTTTAGCGTAATTTTTAACGAGGAATCCAAAAAATGCACTCTCGAAGCGTAAAAAACACTTCCTGACACTGTTTCGAGCAAAGTTTAATAGTATAATATGTGATTCTTGTTCAAAATGTGGCCCGTTGGGATAAGAGAACGTCGATGCACTTAGTGAAGGCAAGGATACAACGCTGTTTGTTTTTTAGGCTTTTATACTTTTCTTTGTACATGTTTGTACAAGTAGAAATACAGATCGTTTCTCTTATGTTATCAGAAAACGAACAATAATCGCATGTTATATCACTTTCAAGTTATATGAAATTTGCTCGAAATAGTGTCAGGGAAGTGTTTTTATGCTTCATGAGTGCGTTTTTTGGATTCCTCGTTAAAAATTACGCTAAAGAGATCATTTTCTGGTAAAAATTTTTCAATTTTTTTCACGCCATTCTCACGTTTTTTAATTTTACCAAGGGCCTTGTTCCTCAGATGTAAATATTTAAAAAATGAAATCTTAGGGGTTTTGCCTCTCCCTAGACCTGGTCCGAGACTCTTGAAAACCTGCGGTCGTGCATTTTTACCTGAGCGTAATCACCGGATAACAGACAATTAACAACTTTGGCAAGCTGGGAATTAAAATCATCATGCGTTTGAGCAGCTGATACAAAAGAGCTGAAAATTTCTTCTGCACGTTTACCATATGCGTTAACAAAGTCGGGAGTTAGCATAAGTATTTGTAACACCTAAAAAGATGGTTGTACAAATAGATAAACAAAGTAAAAAACACACCGAGTTAATATAACAAGACGAGCCTATGTTGATTAAACCAGTAAATCCAGGACCATATACATTTTCCAATGTGACTCCAGCTTCTTGGCAACGTGTCCACTCCCATCTACAAACAAACAACATAAAGTACATGGGATCCGAGCGCTCTTCCCCCTTGGTCCCCCAAGGAGGTAAAAGTGAAATTTTTTTGTGAACATGACTCCCCTCCCATTTCGCAAAAAAAAAAAATGAAGTGCCCAATTCGCATTTTTTCGAGCAAAGAGCAAAAAATTTTAGGTTTTTATGTGAAAAATGCGAAATGAATAATCAAAAAATGCATAATTCGCCAAAAAATATCCAAATTGCCAAATAAATTCGCATTTTTATATACCAAACTCGCGAAAATTCGATTTGTTATAGACCCAATTTGAAAAAATGCGAAATGGGTAATAGACCCACTTCGCATTTTTGGTCACTGATTCCATCCCTTGCCTACCTTGTTCCATCCGGTTTCCTAAGTACACTATTGGAATATAAAGTCTTACTGTTGATTAAGATCGAGTTCCAATTCAAGCGTCGATTTTTCGGTCTTTTCAAATTTGTTAATATCGAGACCAAAGTGAGCCAAATGGTTGGCCAATTCTGGGTCATAAACCGAATCATTTGCAACATAAGAATACACATCGGCATCACCATTCGAAATAGTTCCCAACTTGACTAAAAGCGGATATCCAGTTTTCTCATAATGCAGCTTGGCGTGTCCATTTCCCTTTGACATTACACCTTCACGAATATACTGAGTTCGACCACACATGATCGTTCCATCGGTAAGATTGAGCCAAAGATTTTCGGTAAGACCACAGTCGGGTTCCTCGCATACCCAACCGCTGTACGGAATCTGCTTATCGCAAGTTAATTGGACTAATTCTTCGGGTTTTAATGTCTGGCGAGCTTCACCATCCCATTCACTAACGCCGCTTTCAAGGCGATCTTGCATGCTAGCACTTGTATGATCAATGACTGAACGACATGCACCATAGAGATTTTCTCCAAGAATTTCTGCTGAAAGTTCAAGACGATTGTCCAAATGTGGATATACAACAAGCGAGAATTCTTCAATATTTTCTTCTTTCTCAGCTCGAATGCATAGTTTCTGCATCTAAAAATTTACAATGTTAAGTCTAGAAAAATAATTTTAAAAAGAAGTAAAAAAATAAAGCAGCACTAATTTACCTTATCTTTCGGCTCTTCAGATTCAGGTGCCACAATTTTGCGCTTTTTAATCACGAGAAAGACTTTGGCACCAGTGCTTCGAGCATACGAGTGAATGTGTCGATTACAGAATCCAACAAACGTGCGCAAGCACACAAATAAACCACCTAAAGTTATGCATGGGGGATAAAGTTAGAGGATTTTCGATGATAGTTAGGGGGGCATGAATTGTTAACCGGTAAAAGTTAGGGTGCGGCTTATTTTATTAGAAGAATCTTCGGCACTTGTTCGGAATGCCCTCCTTCCTGTGGGTATACGGGGGCCTTCGTGTAAATCTTATCGATAACTGAAATTCGCATACAGTCAAACCTCAATTATCCGACCCCTCCCGTCGATTAGGAGAATTTCGATTATCCCACCCTAGAAAAACTCGATTTTTTTGGATCTCGGTTATTTTGTACACTATTTGAGATCGTTAACCAAATTTTCTTTTGAGGCATTCCGAATAGGTGCCTTGGATGATTTAGAGGATGCTTACATGTGAATAAAATTTTTGAAACTCCCCTAACTTTTGCCTGTTAACAATTCCTGTTCACTTGACCTTTGTCAAAAGTCCCCTAACTTCCCCCTTTAAAAAGTTAGCTTACTCGAACTGTATGGAGTGTGGAAGCAATACATGCATTCATCTTTGAAAACTTTATGGTTCAGTTCAGCGACAGTGTAGTCAACAGCTCCGTTCAACAGTCTTAATATTTCTTTCGGATCTCCTGATTCAGATGAACTAGATAGTGTAGCTGTCATTTTTCAAACGAAAATATTTCGACAAAAAAATTATCTAAAAAATTTTATTATCTAAAAATTTTTTGGCACTAGGATGGAATTCACATCACCGTTTTGGTGGATTTGTATCACAGGATTTAAACATCACGGATTATGACGCGATCGATTTTCTCCACTTTCCTGTGGCCAAAATCAAAAAATTCCTTCAGATTCGAGTTCCACCTGCCGAAAAACCCCTGGATGCAAAAATTCAGCCGATTTGGTTAAAATTTTGAAAGTCCAAAATTCGCATAAATCCGTGATCTAAATCCTACTTTTGAACGATTGTGATGTGAATTCGATCCTAGTGCCAATTCTTCTAGGGCTATATACTTTTGTCGCTATAGCGCGCGCAACGACAAAATGTCTAACCCTCGAATGGATTTTAGTCAATTTATCAAATGATGATAAAAATAGAAAATTCTAAAACTGAAATATAAAGTAATTTTTTTCGTTTTTGATAAAGAATTCCGAAATTCCTTTCAATATAATTTAAAATGCGATTACTCTTCGAAAAACCGCGCTAATATTAAGGGTCAAGTAGCATATTCAGGAAAAATTTTCGGGAGAGCAAGAGGCGAATTTTTGGCACTACAGAACGGTACACACCTCACAATTCAAAATTTGACGAATTTTTCACACGAACTTTGAATTTTTAACGCAAAATTTTGTAATGTGTGAAAAATTCGCTAAAATCTTTGAGGTGTGTGTATCGTCCTAGTACCCGAATTTTTCCTCTTGATCTCCAAGCGAAAATTTTGAAAAATTTCTAAAAAACGTCAATCCTACCTGTTTTTTGTGTGGAAAAACGATGATGATATCAGGGGAGGGGGGCAAAAGTTCGGGGACACTACCACTGTCGGATTTTGCGTTTTTCGGTGTTTTCAATACAAAAAACGCAAAATCTGACAGGGGTAGTGTCCCCGAACTTTTGGATGTTTTTCCCTGAACATTTGCCCCCTGATCAGAGTTGGGAATTACCACTACACACCGTGTGATGTGGTTATGTCTGTTTCAAGCGGTAATAAGTCTGTGCCAACTTTTGTTTTTCGATCATTTTTGATACTCGGGGGGTTTTCGACTATGGGGAACTCGAATCCGATGGAATTATCAAGTTTTGACTTTTACCCCCCTCTCTGAGGGGGGAGAGGGGTAAAAACGTCAAAAATTCATATTTTTATGGATTACAAAGAACAGACCTTTTGTGGGATTTTGCTTACAAAGAACAGACCTTTGTAATCCATTTTTGACCATATCCCCGAGGTCTAGGACAAAAAATAACGGCGGGTTTGTGTTCAGCGCCTAGAAAAACTCTAGGAACGTCGAAAATTTCATTAAAAAAACCGAGTTTTATAGCGAAATATCAACATTTTAAACTTAGGGTACATCTGTGAGACCCCAATTTTTCGAAAAAGTCTGGATATTGATACGAAAACATGAGTTTCGCTCAAAAATATCGATTGGATCGTATTCAGCATACACTCTTAACCACTACTGAAAAAAAATTCATCGAAAACGAGCGAAAAATGTCAATCAGGGTAGAAATGTATTACAACGAAAAATAAAGTTTTTATCGGTTCTCCATGTTTTTCGTAAAATTCAGCCAAATTTGGGGCTGAACCGGGAGGGAGGGGAGAACTGGTCCCTAGGGTTAAAGAAATATTATTTTTCCTTGATTGAAATTCTGAAAAATCATCGGTTCGGCGATCTCTACTGGATACGCCACTGTTTCAATCAATCGTAATATCTTGTTTAGAGACACAATTATTCGCTTTACATTCAAGCTAATGACTTCTTTTCTGCCTTGTACTAGCCGAGAGCTAAATTTGGACACTGTTTTGTTGAATGGGCAAAGTTTCCGTTGGCAAAAAATTGATGAAGAGTCTAAATCAACTCTTATTGGTGTCACAAGAAATCGTGTTTGGAAACTTTGGCGAGAAAATTCGGAAGGGATCAATTTTGAAGTTATTGGAAGATTTAGTCGAGCAAAAGGGGCAAGCACCAGTGATGATGTCGAAGCACTTCGAGATTTTTTCCAGGTAAACTGACGTACAAAAATTTAATGGGGCGTTACTCTTAAAATTTTGGTACTAGTTCGGATTAGAGGACCCACTTTTGAAAAACATTTTTGCAATTGACTAGGGCAATTTTATGCGGAGAATTCGAAAATCGTATTTCTATCTTGCAAAAATAAGTTTCTTATTCAGAAAATTGATCGAAAATGCTGTTAGGATAATGAAGTTCCTTGTTCTTAGTATCTTGGCAGGAAAACGAACGAACAATTTCCGCCGTAAAAACGCAGTATTTGGGAAAAAATTCGTATATGATTGCGATTTTGTTGTTTTTTTCTGTCTAAAACGCCTAGATAAACATATAATCAGGTTTTGATCGATCTTTTGCGAAAAAAATCGCGTTTTCTTGTATTTTTGGCCCTTGGGGTAAATACTTTTGACCGCTACTGTAGTACCAAAATGTTTACATTTTCTGAATACAATCAAAATACTACTCATTTCGAAGTTACTATTGGAGGTTTTTAGTTAAGTATAAATGTACAGCAGTTGTATGAAACATGGTCAAATAAAGACAAGCATTTTGCCAATATTGTTAAGTCGAATGGAACATTACTCGAAGGGATTCGAATTTTGAGGTTAGAGCCACTGGAAGCGCTGTTCACTTTTATATGTACTGCTAATAACAACATCAAGAGAATCACAGGTATATTTTTTTGAATGTAGGGGTAATTAATCAGGGGTGCCAGTCTGCTTTTTTCAGGAAAGTGCTGATTTTGAGATGTCAAATCTGGCAAAATCTGTTTTTTCAGTGTCAAATCTTTTTCAGTTTCAATTTTTGAGATGCGAAATTTTTCAAATTTATAAAAATATAATGGAAAATTAGCATTTTGCTCCTAAAATCTGATTTTTGAAGTCAGATTTACTGACTTTGAAACAAATGTTCTTGACATCCCTGGAATTAATTCGTATTTGTGTGCAAGCCTAATCTTCACACAACGCGCAAAAACGTGTGAAAAATTTTAACTTTGCAAAAACGCTTAAAAACGTGTTAACATTTTACGAAACGATTCGCAGTGGCACAACTTGATCAATTTTTCAAAAATTTTCTAAGTCCTTCCATCAATCACATGTACTTTTCCTTATCGAACCCCAAAAAAGCCGAAAATTCGAGTTTTTAGCCAAAAAGCTCACTTCCTGAACTTTTCATCGAAAAATAACGCCGTTCTTCAATAAATTCTCATTTCTCATATCAATCACATGTCCTTTGTCAATTTTTAGCTATGGTAAATCGGTTATGTAAGGAATATGGAGAAATATTGGAAATCAAAGATGATGTTTCGAGTACATACTACGATTTCCCTACATTAGAACAACTTCGCCATGGTCTTGCAAACATGGAAGCTACGTTGAGAGAGGCTGGATTTGGCTATCGAGCTGCTTATATAACCGAAGCTGTTCGAAAACTTTCTGAGCTGGGAGGTGATGAATGGTTGCATTCCCTAATTAGTGAACCGTATGATGCAACCAAGAAAAAGCTCGTACAAATTCCGGGAGTTGGACCAAAGGTGCGAGCGACGAGAGAAGGGTTGCCATCTACAATTTTTGAAAAATAGCACTAGGCTCCAGAAAAAGCAAATGCTAAAATATGGCTAAAAATTATCTAAAATAATGAATTTTTGGATAAAAAAATATTCTAAAATACAATTTTTAGTTAAAAATAAGTATTTTTGGTTAAAATTTTTCGATTTTTGATAAATTTTTGGTCAACAAATAATTATTTTTTATGAATTTTTCCCAAAAAATCGAGAAAATTGCTTTTTTCGGCTTTGAAAAAAAGCAAATTGCTGCGAAAATTGCAACTCTGGACGGGCGCTACTTCGACATTGGATGTGGTCGAAAAATTTTATTTTTCGAAATTTTCTCAAAAATGATCCTATTAGGAGTAATTTTATGCGGGAAACACGTTGGCTATGTTATTTTTGCGTAAAAACGCTTCCATTTTTTAGAATTTGTGCATATTAGCTTTTTCGAAATATGTACTTTCTTTGTCGAAAATTCGATTTTCTAAAAAATAAAAGCGTTTTTACACAAAAAAAACATCGCCAACGTGATTGCCGCATAAAATTATCCCTAATAGGGTGATTTTTGAGAAAATTTCGAAAAATAGAATTTTTCGATTTTATACTACATTCAATGGGGTATAAGAGCCGAAGTAGCTCCGAGCGACGAAAAATTTTAGGTTGCTGATTGCATTTGTTTAATGGGTTTTCAAAAACATGCCGTAGTTCCTATAGATACCCATGTGTTTCAAATCACCGCTTCAGTCTACATGCCGCAGTTGAGAACTAAAAAATCTGTCACCAAAGCTATGCATGAAGAAATTGGTAGATACTATGAAGAATACTTTGGAAGTTATGCCGGTTGGGCTCATTCAGTTCTTTTTAGTGCACAGCTCAAACATTTTAATGCCGAGACAACTGTTGGTAAAGGAAAAACTAAAAAGGCAACGGAAGAAACTATTTCGGAAAAGATGGCAGTCAAGAAGCCACGAAAATAACCATTATATAATGTTTGTTATGATTTCACTTTGTTGTAATAAAAATCTATTCCTTTGTCAGTTTTTCATTAAGATATAAGCAAAAAACCAGCTTTATTTATTCAAAGACAATTTTATTCAAAATTGAATAAATCTTTTCAAACCTATCTAACTGGCATACCCCAAGAAATATGTAATTGTTCCTCATGATCCCAATCAAGGTCAATAATTGGACTTTATCAAGTCAATCACGAATTATTTCAGTTGATATGGTCGACGGGATCTACAGCCGAGGCTACATTAAATGATGCTTTCTTTTCAATTCTGGCATGGACATTTACATTCATCTGCTTTATTATGACACCAATCTATTTTTACTTTCGACATTGGTATTTGTCCATGGTTCTTCCTTTTGTAGTCATTCTACATTGTGTTATAATGTTTGGTCCACAATTCTATGTGACTGGAAGCATTGTCCAGTAAAGATTTCTGGGAACATTATCCATCGCATTGTGATTTTAAGGAAGTAGACTATACTTATGGATGCTATCTTTGCGACAACAGTAATGACAACAAACATTCATGTGAATATAAAATTTGTTATGATCTTTATATGACTATTGTGGCTTTGATTGCTTGTGCTTATGTCGCGATCGATTTTTATGTACAATTCAATTAATGTAAAATTCGAATTTCCGATAAGGCTGCTCGCTAATTGTCTCGAACAATTTGAACTGGTCTATGCATTGACACGAAAACTTGAATTGGAAAATTTTATTACAAAATGAGTCGAGCAATAGCTCGTTGGATTCTTTAGATCATGCTGAACAACCTTGGGTGGACGCTTTTTGACGTACAGGGTCTGTTAAGACCGTAGCGGTCCCTAGGAGGCTATCTACATGAAAAAAATTTTTTGGTCGTTTTTGAAAACAATGGACTAAGTTGATTTAAATTTTTCGTGTTAATAAACGGATTTTATTGATAATCAGGTAACGGGAATATTCCCGTGAACTTGGCTCAGTGGTAGTGCTCCTGGATTCGAGTCTAATTATCTCGGGTTCGAATCCCACATGAGTCGATTTGATTTGACTTAAAATAATATTTGACAATATTTGGCGTCAATTGACGTCAAATATTGACATATTTGACATTTGACGTCATATATGTCAATTGACCAGCACAACTTTAAATAGCCGGAATGAATATTGAATACATCGATCTCAAACCGCACTATGGTCCTTTTTTTCGTCAAAGATTTTTTTCCGTTATAAAATTTTTCTGATTGAATCAGGAATTAAACGAAGAATTGCTTATTGAAACGAAAAAAAATTAAATTCTTTGAAAGAATTTAAAATTTTATTCAAAGAATTTAAATTTTTTTCGTTTTAATAAACAATTCTTCGGTTAATTCCTGATTCAATCGGAAAAATTTTATAAAGGAAAAAAATCTTTGACGAAAAAAGGACTATAGTTTATTTTTCAACACAAAAGTATCTTTTTAAAATTTAAAATCTAGAAGAACCGAATGATGATTATTACAGGGTGGTGCAAAAAATGGTCATTTTGGGGGCATTTTTTCAAAAAAAATTTTTTTTCTAAAAACACCATTTCTAGTGGTAAAAATAGCTGAAAAACACGAATCTGGCATCGAAAAAATTTTTTGACCCCTAAAATGGCAAAAAAGGGGTGTTTTTTGAGCCCAGATCATAAAATTTTTTTGAAAAAATGCCCCCAAAAATGACCATTTTTGCCACTTTTTTTGCACCACCCTGTAATTGTTTTACCGACGATGATAAGAATTTTTTCCAAAGCAACACTTGTTTTCTTCTTCCCTAGTCAATACACGTTGCATAGCCTTGTCAGTTCACTAGAATTATTAAAATCATGCGATTCAAACCATATAAAGTTGAATATGCTAAAAGTGGCAGAAGTAAATGCAAGAAGAAGTGCGAAAAACCGATCGAGAAGGTTTAAAGACAAAACCCGAGAAAAAAATCTAATTTTTAGAATGAGCTCAGAATGTCGATAAGAAACAGAAAATCCGAACATCCGCAAGAAAACTGGTTAGTAAAAAAATTAAACGCTCATTATATTTTTAGGCACCACTATGACTGCTTTTGGACGAAAATTGCAGATCCTAACATCGGGAAATCTTTATTTGATGGCATCGAACTTTTGAGATCGTCTGACCAGGAAACAATCCAGAATGATATGAAAATAAATAGGGTTAAGTATCAAGTCGATTACGCTAAAACTGCGAGAACTGAATGCAAACGTTGTCAAACCCCCCAAACGTTAATAGAAAAAGTAGCTCGAATCAAAGATTTTAACTTAAAAAAAATTTAGGGTGTTTTGAGAATGTCACAACAAATGCCGTCTGAACATCATGAAGGATTAGGTGACAATTGGTAAGAACAATAAATTTGAATTTTTTTAAAAAAGTTTCTGCAGTTTACTTTTTTTAAAAGTTTCAAAGAAAAAAATATTTGACTTTTAGGTATCATTTTGAATGTTTCTGGGGTATTTTGAGCGATACCGTCGATGAGAGAACTTTCCATGGTATAAAAGATCTGCGAAAAGAAGATGCAGAAAAAGTTCATAATCGCATAAAGTCTATTCAAGAAAAATTCGAACGGAAAAAGCGCAAGAGCGATGAAGAGATCATACCACCTAAGAAGCAGAAAGGGGATCTGGACAGTCAGGAACAAGAAAAAGTGAAGGTTATACTCGAATTTTTGAACGACATGAACGAAATTTAGGTTCAAACGGAACATTTATGCAATGTTGTCGATTATTTTAAACAACATCTAAAACCGGAACAGATTAGAGAATTATTGAACGATAATAAAATCCCATACAAATCAGTCAGAAAAACTGACGTAGGTCAAATTTTTCAAAGAATTTCTTGAAAATCAAAATCCATAAAATGCATGATTTTTTATAAACATTTTAGACAATCAATTGCCTCGCCGATTGTGCAGTTTTTGGAGTACCTATAACAAACCATCGATGTGTAGATGGTTTTCTTTTCTATTCGACAGCTCATAATTGCTACAAATGCTGTGGGCGAAAATCCGATTATGATCCTTGTTGCTTTTATCGAACGAATTTCCCTAAAAGAAAACCATTTCTCATCTCGGATGATCTAAAAAAGGCCCACAACTTCTTAGCTCAACTTCCAAAACTTCCTTACCGTCAGATTTCTAAAGAATTGAAGATGAATCGAACTTCTATGGAAAATTCTCAAACTCCATCGACTTCAAGAGCTGCGAGTCAGGTGAAATCTAGCGATGAAACGGTTAAGCTACCGATAAAAAATGGTTGTGCAGTAGATCTGGCTATGGATAATGCCGAAACTTGGCATGTTTATATGGATAACGAAGGTCATCTGTGGGATGCTAACCTTAATCGTTTGCGGTATAAGCACCAAAGCTTTTACAAAATTCAACTTTTGAAGCATGATATAAACAAGGATGAGTAAATTTTTATTACATTATGAAAAGTATGTATTTAGATATGTGGTTTTTACTTCATGGGGTACATTAGGATCGAATAAGGATAAGAAATCCAATTATAAGGATAAGAAGAATAAGAAATCCAATTATACGGATCTGGATTTAGCCCAAAACGAATTCAAAAATTAAGTTTTAGAAAAAAATTTATTCATAAAATTTTTTAGGATCTTCTTAGAAAAAACAAAAAACAAATGGGAAGACCGTGAAAATTTCAAAAAATATCACGATAAATACTATTTGAATAAAAAACATTATGGGAATAAAAGTTCTACTGCTATTGATAAAGTAATACTTAAGTTTTAGACGTTAAATTTTATTTAGGATGACTTTAAAATAACAAAGCTGGATATTAATGCTTCACAATCACAACTTCCGATGCCGATTAAAGAAGTTCTAGCCTTAATGTTTGACAAAGTAGCTATAAAAATAACTCGATATGAGCAAAAAGTATTTTTAAAATTTTTAAAGGTACACTCCGGGACTGGGAACAAGACGATAACACTTAACTTTTCGTACCATTCTAGCAGTGATGTTTTGTTTACACAAAACAAAAGCCAAAACATTTGTGTACGGCATTTGTTTTTAAAACTGAAAACAAATAAAACAAAAACGAAAGGCTTGTATTTACGTTTGTGAAAACGATTGGAAACAAATGAATCTTGTGTTTACGTTTGTGAAAACGATTGTAAACAAATGGTTTCTTGTGTTTTCGTTTGTGAAAACAATTGGAAACAAATGAATCTTGTGTTTACGTTTGTGAAAACGATTGGAAACAAATGGTTTCTTGTGTTTTCGTTTGTGTACACAATTGGAAACAAATGAATCTTGTGTTTT
>OZJO01000139.1:0-37136 GCA_900406225.1 Acrobeloides nanus
AAAAAACACAAACTCGAGAAAACAACAAAAACAACCGCTAAATAGCAGCAAAATTTTCATAACTTTAGATGATAAACACTTAGAGAAAGAGAGAATAGATCTTAACTGAAAGTCAGAATTTTTGTCTATAATCAATAACACTAAAGGGATTTAAAGACAGTCGCGAAAAACGGCCTTGAACAATCTTCTTTCAGCGAACCTATTTAAGAAGAAAAGTTTAAAAAAATTGTACATTTATTTAAAAAAACGTATTATATTTAAAACATAGAGTCGGTGGAGAAGTCCTGGCAAAGGATGTACAAAGTGCTGACATGGGATGCAAAAAGTCTTGTCCAATTGTGCAAAAAGTCCTGACAAGTTCCCAATAACAAAATTTTGCAACTTCGTGATAAAGATTGTTGTAAATCCACTAAAACTAAAAGTTTTCCTACGTCAGGACTTATTGCATCCCATGTCAAGACTTCGTACACATTCTTTGCCAGGACTTCTCCACCCCCTCCCTCTACCAGAGCTCTCAGATTTTAAAATTAGCATAAAAATCGAGTTCAAGTTAAACCTATAAAATGTCAAATTTTCAAAAAGTTCTTTCGTAAAACCCCTGCTTTATTAAATAAAGCAGGGGGTTTGTGTTAGAACTTTTTGAAAATTCGACATTTTATAGGTTCAACTTGAACTCGATTTTTATGTGAATTTTAAAATTTGAGAGACCTGTACACTATACTATGCACGTGAATAAAATATTTCAACTATTAAACCCATTTCAGTGGTGGCACATATAAGCAAAAACGCTCGCAAAACGGAATGCCGTCCAATTATGGAAAAGAGCAAGAAGCGTGAAAGAACGGAATAGAGTTAAAGAAAAGCAAAACGTCATATATGCGGTGAAGATTCGGCACAAGCAAAAGTGATATCATTCAAATGGCGCGTGTGTTCCCAAAGCTAAAGCTCATTGAATGTCCAGCGGCTAAAACATTAGCAAATGCGAAAACGCCTATGCTTTTTTAGTCAGAAAAAAATCACTCAATGGGCAAGAAAAAATAGCCATTTAGAAATAAAGAGAGATGATTATCGTGAGAGGGATTATTATTGATCGAAATCGTAATGAGTCATTTTCTCAGCCTGTCACTGTAAAAACTAAGGAAAACTTATTGCTTACATTCTGACCCGAGCAAAAAACATACATATCCATGTGTATTTTAAGATGCAGTTCTTCGTATAGAATTTAGAACAAATGTCTTTTTTGTGAAGGCCGTGCGAGTGAAAGACATACGAACACACACACACGGTTAGCATTCCTACCGTCAAGACAATCGATTATCGGCTACAACGATAGGACGTTCGGTCCGTCATAACATACATAATTCCAGCATTTCTTATCCACTATGATGACGAAGAAAGTGGCATGAAAGACGTAATTTCTTGTAGTGTATATGCGGGTTTTAAGAGAGAGAAATCAAATGAAGTTCAACCAACACACAAATTTAATATTTATAAAATATTTTTGTAGTCGTAAAATAAAATTTAATATATTTGTAAAATATTTTCGTAGTCATAACAAAACCCCAAATTTTTGGCATTTTTGTAAAAAGTCAATATTTTATTTAAAATTTTTTAAATTTTATTTAACACATTTAAAATTGCTTCATTTAAAAAAAGGTGGCACTTATTCAGAATGCCCCCTGTGGGCTCACGGGGGCATTCCGAATAAGTACCAATAAGGTTTTCATACAATTTCATAAATCAATAATTGGGCAGTATTATTTTTCGTACGAGCTTTTCGTTGACGAAAAATAATTGTACGAAAAGTTATACTGCCCAATAATTTAGTAGAAAAAAATCAAAACGTAAGACTTTGGAGCATTTTATTCAAAATTAGGGTTGGAGCCGATCTGGCAAGTAAGGCAGGGCTCGGAATGGGTCTAATTTATCAGAAATGTCCTGATTTTAGGCAGTATAATCTACTGAAATCTGATTTTTTGACCTTCTTTTCTGATTTTCATTTTTCTTTATTCCGAGCCCTGAATTAAGGAATGTTGAGAGAATTCTTTTGGCCGTAACATTTTTTATATGCCATCTTTTACAAAAATAATATACAGCCATATAAGGAGCAAGGTAGTTTTTTTAGCAAAAATATTCTCCATAAAATTCTGTATATTTTTGTAAAAGATGGCATATAAAAATAATGTTTCTATAAGAAGTTATGGGCACAAGAATTCTCTCAACGTCTCTTAACTTGCCAAATCGGCGCCAATCCTATTCAAAGTAGATGTAAATGAAAATGTCAATAAAATACGTCTCCAGTTCAAATGCATAACAGATAGACAGCAGGTAAACCCTTCTGATGATAGACAGCAGGAAAACCCTTCTGATTATAAAAGGCAACAAGCCCTGAAGTGATAAGACTAGTAAGAAAAAAATGTTTTCAAACTAAAAAAAAGGTTATTAGACTGATAATTTTCTAGACGCATAAAAAATCACTAATTGATTGAAATCGAAGAAATAGACAGCTATTTAAGAAAGTTTGCGCTTGCAATAAGAAGAGATGCTCAAAGAAAAATTGTCTGGAAGAACATAAAATAACAATCTCAATGAAAAGGTCACATTCGAAGTCAGTGTGAATTCATAAATCGGAGCAGAAAAAGTTAGAAAAATAAAAAAAATCAACGTAAAATCGAATTTTTGAGCTTCGAATAAGGTTTTGAATTTTTTTAGAACCCGAATTTTGACTCTTTTAAAAATTTTCCCATATGTTAATCTCACTAAATAAATTCAATTTGGAGCGCAGTCAAACCGTTAAGGCAATATTTGATCTCTTAAAATAATGTCTCTTACAATATTGATATTTTCATTTTAAAATTTCGTACCTTCATAAATGCCCATAATATGAACATTTATCTGATGAAAATTAGATAAAAGAGTATATAACAATTTTAAACCAAAAATTTAAGGAAAAATTGAACTTTTTTAAACAAAAAATGCAATTTTTATGCAGCCAATGCTTTATTAAAGATTGTAAAAATATTGAATTTTTAAAAGGTTTCGAAGAAAAATAATGATATCAAAATGTTTACTAGGTCAATTTTAGAGGATTACATAAAAATTTTGATTAAAAAATGTGTTTTTCGAATTTTGACACTAAGCGGGATTGAACCCGAGCGCCCCAACGTTGCTTAACTTGCAAGATAGGATGGTTAGCCCACTGCAACATACAAAATTCTTTGACAGCCCTTTATATAAATTGGAGAATGGTGTTACAAGGTTTTGGGGGTATGGGGAAGTTTAAAAAAATCTTGCTGAAAATGAAAATTTTTTCAGGTGTTAGCGATTTCGATTGTAATATAGTTTTCTATACGAGGAATACAAATAAGAGTGTTTTGAGTCGTTCTGGAGTGAATTTGACAGAGTTTTTGCGAAAATATACCATCAGGAAATTAAGGGTACAAAATCGAGCAGGTAACCAAAATTCAAAGTGTCGTAGAAAATTCCAAATAAGGCAGATTTTACATAAAATCTAATCGATTGTGCCCCACGTATTCCTCTATCGAATACTTTTTAAATTAGATGAAAAGACTTTAAGGGTCTCGAGAAAAACCGTTTTAAGTGACAGGGCAGGGGTAAAAAAACATGTGTTCCAAAGGTATTCTAACAACGTCCCAGTACAGGTTTAGGAGCACAGGGATGCATTGCAAGTGTCGCTGTATATATATGGGTCCGCGTATTGCTGGTCGTTATAACGATTGGAAAAAAGTAATTCCAAAAAATTCTGTCCACTTTCCAGTCTTTTCTATACATATATCAAATTCTAATATACAACTTATCAAGTTTTTTAAAATAACATCGATTTCAAGCGATAAAATTAAAATGAAACTAACCGTTACGCTTCGGAGTATTCATAGAAGGGTTTTCGCTTTGAATAGGTGATGTAGTTACACGGCAAACTGGAGTAGTAGCAACTAGTGGTGAGCATCTTAGGCTAAAAAAGAAATTACAAATGGAGATCAAGTATAAACAATTTTTTAGGATTTTAAGTTAAATGTAACTTTTGGCTCTAGGATGATTCGAAACGTATCATTTTAAACCGATTTTCAACGTGTCAAATATGCAAATTTTGTATTAAAAAATCGACAGTGACGTAACTAGGATTTCAAAATTTTGTCATCTTTAGTGTCTTTTGAGCATACAGGAAGAGATGAGGTCAAAAAATTTTTTCGATAAAAAATTGAGCTCAAACTCATTTATGGGTTATACGAATATGTATGTTTCAAATAAAAAAATGCAGAATTTTCAAATCCTAGTTACGTCACTGGTTATATCTGTTATGAATATCATAAAAGTCTAATTTTTTCAAATCAAACTAAATAATTATGATAAAAATTTATTCCGAATTTGTCCAACAAACCTTTTGTGATTTAACATCCTATCAAGCATAATATCACGAATTTGTTCTTTTGAAAGACTTGAAGCAATATTCGAATTTTGAATATTTACAGACTGAGATTGGGCGGATTTTGAGCATGAATTGTTCTCTTCAAAATTGTCTTGATATGGAACTGTATAACTATCTTGTGGAAGAATAAATGGAGCAATAGGAAAAAATAATGGAGGTGGCAAAGGCGGCAGTCCCAAATGTTGGTGAGGAATTTGCTTATTAGGTGGATCTATCGAATAGCTTTGATTTGAGTTAGAAAATCTAGAGTTTTGGTCCACTTGAGGCTCTTGCGACTGTTGGAAAGAATTCGAGGTTGTTTGATTTTGTTGTATACGTTGTTTATAGGCATTGGCGACAGCAGCATATGCGGCAAACTGTTGTTCATAAATTTGCTTATAGAATTTCTTTTGTTCTTGATAGCATCGATATACAACAGGATTAGCACGAAAGTCAGGCACGAATGGCACAGATGGAAATTTTTGAAGCGTTTCCATGCTTGAATATTCAACATCGGCTATGTTTAGTGGACTTTCTGAATGATTAAAATGGTTCGAATCAAAAGGAATTTCGTCGTAGTTCTGATATCCATTGAAATTGAGTTCATTTAGCTCATCCGATAAAATGTTTTCATAGTCAGTAGAGATCGTTTCCGTATAATCCGTAGAAGAAGCAGCAGAAGATGTGTTTTCGGAGCTTATTAAGGGTGGAGAAATAATACCACTACTTTGATTGGAGTTCGTGCTAAAGATTCCACTTGACGATGTTACAATGGAAGAACGAGAACTTGAGCTCGCCGAAGAATTTGCCAACAGGTTCCGCTTTCCATTAAAGCGACGCTTACCACCTTTACGTCTCGAGAAGTTGTGCTTATGTATAGCAGAATAAGGTACAGGATTCGAATACTGGTTAAATTCATTTATAAAAGAATATGATGGTGCAGAAATCTGGTGAGATGACATGGAGAAACATTGGGAAATCGTAGGATTTGTTAACACATTTGTATTACTGTTGATAAAATTTTTGTTGTACTGTAGTTTTCGGCGTGGAAGAGTCCCGTAAATAGTCATAGCCGTATGTTCATTATACATCGAATCAAGAACATGGTTGCTGCCATTGAGCATCATAGACCCGGAATTAGAGAAATTAACAGACATTTTCAAATAAAACTAAAAATTTTTTAACTTTTATATGTCGAAATAAAAAAAATGATCAAAAAAGTTCTAATCAAATCGTATTCTATGAGCAGCAGCACGAAATATCAACAAGTAAGTTTACGTGAACATTTGTGAGATCGAATTTTCAATGCAGAAAAACGGTCTTAAAAGTCTATAACACACGACAAAAACAAGGTTATAAACAATGTAAAATTTAATGGAAAGATGGATAGTCATAGATAAACAAGTGTGGGAATGTATTACAGGGTGTTCAAAAAAACCGTCATTTGTTGGCAAAAATTTTACAAAAAATTTTTTCTCCAAAATTACTCATTAGGGGTATTTTTATGCAAGAAATCGATTTCGCGCATCGAAAACCCGTGAAAACGCCTCCCAGGTCATGAAATTCGTATTTTTTTCAGTTATTTTCGGTAAGAATTCCTACTTGAAAATATTAACATTAGATATTTCATAGTCTAGAAGGAAGGTATTTCAAGATATTTCGATGCGCGCAATCGATTTCTCGCATAAAAATACCCTTAATGAGTCATTTTGGAAATTTTTTTTAATTTTCGCCAAAAAATGTCCAAATGGCGGTTTTTTGGAACACCCTGTATAGAAACCATCAGCTTTTAACAAACAAAATACGGTCAAAACAACAATATAAACAAGGACAAATAAACTATAACAATGTTCACAAAAACTCTGCTCATAATTGAAGAAACTATTCCTAGACCTCAAAAAATGAATGTCGTATGTAGGTAAAATTTAAAAAAACTTTTTGCGGTGCTTATGCTTGAGACTGAGTGAAAGTAGTTTGAGACAAACAGTAGAGACGTTTTCTCATCCGCTCTGCTGCTGGCGCAGCAAACAACTGCAAGCCGTTTCTGTCGGGTGAAAGTCGCTTAAGAGACGATGACAGACAAACATATTCAATCAAGCTACAATGTATTTTGGGCAGTTTCAACTTTTTAATTATAACAAGGAACCATCATCTAGAAGTGTGAAACCTGATGAAAATTTTTCCCCATGAGCACTCTTTTGATTTTTCCTATAGCCCCAAGAGGGTCGATTTTTATGGGAAACCTATAACATAATTCAAAATTTTTATATTTTTCAACTGATTTTTACTTGAAAATAAATTTTAACAACTAAAAATGTAATTTCAAAATTACAAAAACCAGCTAAAAAATATATAATTTTTGAATTTTTATATTAGATTTCCCTTAAAAATCGACCCTCTTGGGGTTGTAGGAAAAATCAAAAAGTTCAAAAAATTCCATCATTTTTGTGAGTAAATCATATATGCTGAACAATTTGCGCTAGGTTTCGATATCGATATGTCACACTTCAGGATGCTTTCTTGTAAATAATAATCCATTTTGACTAAGATTGGCATCAAGCGAAAGCATACAAGCACTAGCTAAACATCAAGGCCAAAAACTCGAATAAAACAACAATGCAGACAAAGAAGTTGGTGATTTGAATTAAATAAAAACCTGTTCTAATAACTTAAAATTTTTAAATCAAGAAAATGTTTTAAAATAAGTGAAAAAATAACGGCATAAAAATGGTGACAAAATGAAAAATATATTAGTAGATGCTAATTTTCAAGCTTAATTGTTGAAAAAAACACCAAAACCTATATAACCAAAAATGATAAATGAGCTACTCGAAATCCTAAAAGATTCATCGTCTATGGATAAAGGAAGGAAAAGACAAAGCATGAAGAATCAAAACCGGGCTTTTCCGCGACGTGCAAAACAAGTTCAAGTCCGTGATCAGCGGGGGATGTTTCTCGGTGGCGCGCGCAACTCAAATCGCAAGCATCGTTCAATAGCGCTACAAAAAAAAGAAAAGCACATTGATACGTATAATTTCAGACAAGAACAAAAAACGACAAACTGATGAAATCTTAGTTTCACCTGAGCTAATTTTTTATAAGCAAAGAACAGGCACAACAATGATAGAAATATTGACTTATCAGTTTTAACCCTTAATAAATGACACCGCGAGATTCTCGAAAGACGTTCTCAAAAAAATATGAAAATCAGCTGTCAATTAGAAAGAAAAAACCAATTGGAGGCGCCAATGTATTTTTACATACAAAGATAAGTTATGAAATATAAAATTTCTAATAATTTTATAAATTTTCTTATTGATTATGAGCAAGGATAAAAAACGATGTAATAGAAAAACCAAGTGTTCTACAAATGCATTTATGTGACATAGACATAAATCGTCGCTCTTTGACTCACGACTAAAGAACAGCACAGTCAGCGACTACAAAACAGTAGCGTACTTAAACCGAAATAGTTTGATGAAGAAACATGCATGAGAATAGAAAGTGTTGTTTATATCCAACTTTAATTTGTTGTTTGTATTATACAGGGTGAGCAAAAAAACCGTACTTTTGCGTTTTTTAGCGAAACAAAAAAATTTTTAAAATCGGATGAAAACACCCTTTAAAGGGACACTAGCAAAGTTTGGAATCGACACAAATTTCATTTAATTGTTTCTCGGTCATTTTAAAGCATTTTTGACGCGGTTTTTTTTCAGGATTATGAATTTTTCACTGAAAAAATACGAAAAAAAATTCATTTTTAACCCATAAAAATCCTTATTTGAGGTATAAGTAGAATTTAAAAAATTTAATTTGATTTTTTCTGGATCACCCTGTAGTTAACATATAGTTAAAAGTATTGTTTTGTAAGTTGATTTTGGGAATCCTAGTATTTTAAATTTATGGCGTAACCACTATGAAAGCCCCGTGTTCAAGAGAAATTTTTTAAAGATAAAGAACGGCTTCAAACTATTTTCTATTTTATCAAGTTTTGAACCACATGTGCCCCTCACAATGTAAAGTAGAGAACATAATATTATTTCCTCAAAAACATACATAATTGTCTGAGATGGAGGTGGTGCAGTTCCAGCTGCCACGTAAATATAAGGTTGTTGTTGTTGTTGAGCACTGTCATTTTCTATTCCAACCAGCTTTGATCCAACTATAAAGTTCGAGTTCATTTAGTTTGGCAATTTCGCTTCAATCTAAGAAAAGCAAAATTGGAAGATAACGATACAGTCGTTTGATGTTTCGAAACCTTTTAATGTTTTTAAGGATTTTTCCAAAAATATAAAGCCAATCCTGATAGTTTTGGTGTCGTTAGAGAGCTGGATTTCGTAGCAATCGAATGACACTAAAATCGTGCCATAACTCTTTCTGATTGCGGAGATTTTGCATAATTATTAAAAATGTAGAAAAAACTGTCGTTTTTGTACTAATTAAAATAACTCCTCAACCAGAAAGAGTTATGGCACGATTTTGGTGTCATTCGATTGCTACGAAATCCAGCTCTCTAATGACACCAAAACTATCAGGGTTGGCTGTGTATTTCCGGAGAAATCCCCTCAAACATAAAAAATGTTTCGAAATGTCAACTTTCGAAACATCAAACGACCAACAATACTCTAAAAAAATATACTTTGCACAAATTAGAGCGTCTCAGGGCCGTATTAAGAGCTCACGTAAGGGGTACAATCATACATGCACAAGGGGGGATGCTGCACCCCCCCCCTGCTTGTGCATGTATGGGCACAATCTCAAAAAATTTTTTGTTAATCTGTTTACTTTATTCCTTGTGTTTCTCCAAAATTTTTCAAATTTTGGGCAAAACATATACAGCATCGTAATTATGGGATAGGAACATAGGGGAAACTTCATCTTTCAAAGAAAAAAAAACTCATTTTCATGTTTTATCAATGCGAGCAATCGATTTTCCGCATAAAGTTACCTTTACCCACTTCATTTTCAAAGAAAAAAGCTAAAAAAATTTTTTGAAAAAAAATCACGTACAGTGATGTCGCTAATCGTCAGTAGTACCAAAAGTTGTAGGGAACGATGGAGAAGACGATTGACACCAAAATCAGGAGACAAAAATTTTTTCAATTTTTACCCCTTGGGGGCAGAAAATCAAGCTCGGTATATACCGAGCTTGATTTTCTGTCCAACATGCATCCCCGCACAGGAGTGCCGCTCGGTAGCAATCTCAAAGAAACCGTGAGCGCCGGAATCGCTTGGCTCCTGCGAAAATAATTGCACTAACAGTTGCCTGAGTTTCAATAAAATCGTGTTTACTGAAACGATTGGCATGGCAATTTGTAAAATTGTTTCAATAAACACGATTTTATTGAACTTCAGGCTACCTTTATTGCAACTTGTGGACAAGGGGTAGGACTGTCCGGCCTAATGATGTTCAAAGGGCCTGGCTAGACTTTTCGTCGCGCTATTTAGACTGCGCGCTAACGTCTCGAACAAGGGCTCTAGGACATTTCTCAACGAAAAAAATCGGGGTGAAAAAGCGGACATTTCTCAACGAATTTATAAAATTCGTTAAGAAATGTCCTAGAGCCTCTAACAGGTGGTCGAGACGCTAAACGCCTCGAATTACCACTAATTGGAGACTGGTTTGTATATTGGCACGAAAACTCGATTTAGCGTCTTGACTACTTGTTCGAGACGTTTAGAGTGCGCGTTAGCAGTAGTGAAACGAATTTCACGACGATTTCCGGACACTAGCTGTCCGGAAATTGTAGTATTTCCGGACGCGAGCCGTTTGTAAATGCGAATTTCCGGAAGTCGTCCGGAAATCATCTGAAAATTGTTCGGAAATTGTGAAAATGCACTATTTCTAGACGCTAGCGCATTTCCGAACGTCTAGCGCGCACCCTTAGGCAGGATTTATACTTCCGTTGCGACATGTCACGCGTCGCAGAGCAATTACGTTTATAGTGCGAAAAAGTTTTCCAATGTCGTTTATATAGGTTGTTTTTTGAAAGATCTCGAATTCGCTTGTCGAGAAATTTGTTATTTTAAATTTTCGTGTCAATATTCAAACTTTATTGCAATCAGGCAATGTTTTGCTTGGAAAAATGTTGTTGATTTCAAAACGTATAGGCTCCGCAGCCCCGCTGTCAACTTCGGTGATTTTGGTGTCAATTTATTCCTTATGCATCGAATTGAAATAGAACTTTTTTTTTGCAAAAATGACTAATTTTCACCACTTTTCTAGTCAAGTTTTTACCTTTTTCTGAATAAAATTTAAAAANCGCTGTCAACTTCGGTGATTTTGGTGTCAATTTATTCCTTATGCATCGAATTGAAATAGAACTTTTTTTTTGCAAAAATGACTAATTTTCACCACTTTTCTAGTCAAGTTTTTACCTTTTTCTGAATAAAATTTAAAAAATTTTTGAACATTTTTATCTTTCAAATATTGCATTTTTATTCTAACATTGCATTGAATCTTTTTTATAGGATTCGTGATGCCGAAAAGAAGTCGACAAGGAAACCATCTAGCGGAAACTTGTGTAAAGTCAGTTAAAGTGCTACAGAAATATTGCGATGTCGGAACAAAGACAACTGAAACGCATGCGGATAAGTCAGTGGTACAAATTCTAGCGAAAGTACCTACGAAGTCAGCATCTAAGATATCGATAAAGAAGGATTCAAGTTTGGATCAAATTAATTGTACTCTTAAAAATACCGTCGAGAATTAGTACGCATTAGGCTGCTCGATATCGATAAAGAAGGATTCAAGTTTGGATGAAAGCGACGAAGAAACATTAGGCTGCTCGCTAATTGTCTCGAACAAGTGTTCGAGATAATTAGCGAGCAGCCTAATTCGTACTAATTCTCGACGGTATTTTTAAGAGTACAATTAATTTGATCCAAATTTGAATCCTTTCATCCAAACTTGAATCCTTCTTTATCGATATCTTAGATGCTGACTTCGTAGATACTTTCGCTAGAATTTGTACCACTGACATATCCGCATGTGTTTCAGTTGTCTTTGTTCCGATATCGCAATATTTTTGTAGCACTTTAACTGACTTTACACGAGTTTCCGCTAGATGGTTTCCTTGTCGACTTCTTTTCGGCATCACGAATCCTATAAAAAAGATTCAATGCAATGTTAGAATAAAAACGCAATATTTGAAAGATAAAAATGTTCAAAAAATTTTTAAATTTTATTCAGAAAAAGGTAAAAACTTGACTAGAAAAGTGGTGAAAATTAGTCATTTTTGCAAACCGTTTTTAACGAGTATTTTGAAGTTTCTCGAAAAAAACGTTCTATTTCATTAAAATTCGATGCATAAGGAATAAATTGCCACCAAAATCACCGAATTTGACAGCGGGGCTGCGGAGCCTATACGTTTTGAAATCAACAACATTTTTCCAAGCAAAACATTGCCTGATTGCAATAAAGTTTGAGTATTGACACGAAAATTTAAAATAACGAATTTCTCGACAAACGCGAATTCGAGATCTTTCAAAAAAAAAACAACCTATAGTTGCTGTCGCACGACAGCCTGCGACGTCACAAGTGCTGATCACGCGACACGATACAAGGCCGAGTGACAAAAAACGTGGCTCAAGCGGGATTCGAATCCGCGACCCAGACGTCCCGATACGGCGTCTCGACTTGGCTTGAATTGGTTTGTATATTGACACGAAAACTTGATTTTTAAAATGTCGAGCGATAGCTTTTTTTGATTTCGGGAGTTTCTTAACATTGGAGACACAACGCAATGCTAATTTTCACTTTTACAGGGTGAGGGCGAAAGTCCTCGCCAAGGGGCAAGGTTAGCAAATATTTTATTCCTTGGCGAGAACTTTTTGCTCCTTGGCGATGACTTTTGCCCCCTTTGTAAAACACAGTGGCATAACCAAGGGGTGGATACAAGTGCACTAGTGATGCGTCGAAATCACGATTTCGGATTAAGGCTGCGGTCAAGCATGTTGAAAAAGTTGTTGAAAAGTTGTCGAAAAAGTTGTTGAAAAGTTATTGAAAAAGTTGTCGAAAAACAAAAGGGTCGTGGGTTCGAATCCCGCTTGGAGCTTAATTTTTTGCACAAAAAATTTACATTTTTCAACAACTTTTTCAACATGCTTGACCGCAGCCTAAAGTGCCCAAATTTCGATTTCGAAAAATCGACGCAAAAATTTTCACTAAAAATGTCTCAAAATTGTCAAATTTTCATCAAAATTCATCTCATTCTTCGCCAAAAATCGTCATTTTCAGCCAAAAAATGGCAATATCCTATGGAATTTCATATTACGAACCCTATTTCGCAAAGTACTTCTTAAGTCGGAACACCGTAATTACGATTTCGCATCACTAAAGTGCACCCCGGATGTCTGTTACTAGTGATGCAGCCATCGAAACTTGGTATTGTCGATTTTTTCAACATAAAATTTTAAAAATATTTCCAAGGAAAAAGTTATGGGGCACATATTTTTGGACAACTTTTGTGTTAAACTTGTTTAGTTTTAGTGAAAAACGTAATTTTTCTAAATTGGTATTATACAAAAATTTATAGGCACTTTTACAAAAAAAAGTTTAACACTAAGGTTGTCCAAAAATATGTGCTCCACAACTTTTTCCTTGGTCACTTTTAATTTAAAAATATTTTAAAAATAATTTTATGTTGAAAAAATCGACAATACCAAGTTTTGATGGCTGCATCACTACTGGTTATGCCACTGGAAAAATATTTTCTGTGCAAAAATAAAATTTTTATTATTGATATCATTTAGGTGCAAATTATAGCTAAACTTTATGGCGTCAAAACATAGACGATCGTCACCTCGTAATCTTCGTGATTCGATCGATGTGGAAATATTATCGAACAGTGAAACTTATGATGGCGGGTAAATAGTCATGCTTTTTTAAAAAATTTTTTAAAGGAGGCGTGTGAATCATGTCTATATCGGGTCAAAAAATTTTTTGAACGAAACTCATCCTTTATGGGTTTTTGATGCAAGAAACACGATTTTGATGTTATTTGCGCATTTTGACGGCTCCTTTATGCTGAAATTTCGATTTTAATGAATTTTTTGCAATATTTCTTTTTGCAAAGTTACATTTCTTTTTTGACAATGACGGTATTTGAAGCTGAAGAGCAGTCTGAATTATAGTTTGAAGGACATGGTGGTGATCCGGATGAAGAACAAGAAATTCAAGAAAGCGAAAAATCACGCTTTGTCTTAGTTGAACTTTCACAGATAGAGAAGCTATTGCATCGTTGCTCTGATTGTAGCAGACTTCCGGGAGGTCCGAGAACAGGCGCACCAAACTAAGTGATAATTTCAGCATAAAGCAGCCGGCAAAATGCGCTTATAACATCAAATAGTGTTCTTCGCATGAAAAAAACCCATAAAGGGTGATTTTTTTCGAAAAAATCAAGAAATTTTTTTTGACTCGATACAGGCAGGATTCATACGCCCCCTTTAACAGCCGAAATTTAGCTTAAATTCGCCCAATAATACTTCTTCTATGACTCGTTTGTCACGACAGCAAGAAAAGCAACAGCTTTCTGGTTTGAATGACCGCTTGGCAATATATATTGAGGTAAGATTTTTAAGGATCTTTGCACAAGAAGGGAATCCTTTGTGCAGAAGTTTAAAAAATGTCAAATATGGGGGATCTTTTTGTTGAAAAATGGAAAATTTTGGTAAAAAACTTTAATTTAAGAGTAAAACCAGCGCCGCATGCGGAAATTTTTTTTTGAGAAATGCTTGTTTTTAAGCTGAAAATGCTCAGAAATTACAATTTTTGATGAAAATTTGAGTTTTTTTGGTGAAAAAGGCTTATTTTAGTGAAAAAATTGAAAATTTTGATGAAAAATCATAATTCATCTAAATTTTCACTTTTTCATCAAAAAAGCCCAAATTTGGTTTATTTTCACCAAAAATTGTAAATTTCCTAGCCCCCCTGGCTACGCCACTGCAATTTTTCGTTTAAAATTCTTTTTATCTTGAAAAATTTTTGGTAAATCCTCCCTCTTTTATGAAATTAAACATTAATCCGCTTTTTTTCCTGTTTCCCTTATCCAATATCTTGCTGACAAAAATATATTTAGAAAGTCCGCAATTTGGAATCCGAAAATGCTCGTCTTCATGTGCAAATTCGTGAAGTTGAAATAATTGAGCATAGAGAAAAGGATTATCTTACAGCACGCTATGAATCGAAGATTAAAGATTTGCGCTCTCTTATCGATAACATTTCGCTTGAAAAAGCAAAGTATAGTCCGTTTTAGCCCCTACTATAAAAATGCTGGACCCAAAATTCAATCTCCCGTTCGATCTGGCAAGTTAAGCAACATTCGGCCCACAGGTTCGACCCCATTAAGGCGAAAATTTCGATATACAAAAAACTTTCTTTACAAAGAATGGAGCAAACATTGTTTGTAAGGAAGTTTTTTGTAAATCAAAATTTTTGCCCTAGTCGAATTTGCCCAACGTTGTTTAACTTGCCAGATTGGACGGGGGATGCCGACTTCGGATTTTGAATTTTGGGTCCAGCTTCTTTATAGTTGGAGCTGAAACGGACTATAAGTTTTGTNTGTTTGTAAGGAAGTTTTTTGTAAATCAAAATTTTTGCCCTAGTCGAATTTGCCCAACGTTGTTTAACTTGCCAGATTGGACGGGGATGCCGACTTCGGATTTTGAATTTTGGGTCCAGCTTCTTTATAGTTGGAGCTGAAACGGACTATAAGTTTTGTCTGTCCTAATTGTTGAACATTTCTCAATTCTAGGATCGAAATCGAACGATCAAATGCTGTGACTGGTTATGAGGCTCTCAAAGATCGTTTGAACAAGCTCGAGCAAGATTTACGAAAAGCTGAAGAAGAGCGTCATCTCGCCATGTCAATGGTGAATGATTTTCAAGCTGCTGTAAATACGGCTGAATCGCGCCGTCAAAGTTTGGAAAAACAGAATACAGTATGTTGTATTTGATGTACAAGACAAAATAAACCTTTTTCAGGTGCGTTAAAAGTTTGTGATCACGAACTTTTAACGCACTCCGTATTTACGGATGTATCTGAAGCGTCATTTTTCATCCATAGTTCTCTAATACTGCACATTTGCTCTACTATTTTTTCTTATAACAAAATTTAGGCTTTGAAACGCGACGTCGGTGATCTTCAAAAACAAGTCGACGCTTTAACACGACAACTAGAGGACCAAGTTTTATTTCGAACTGAAGTGGAAGCAGAAAATAAGAACTTAAAAGATGAGCTTGAATTTGCTCGTCACAATCACGCTAAGGTTAGCCATTTTTTCTCACAGAGTGTTCCAAAAAAACCTCCATTTGAGCATTTTTAGGCGAAAATTTTTTTCAAAAATGACTCTTTAGGGGTAATTTTATGCGAGAAATCGTTGCAAACACGTAAAACGCTTTCTTAAACATGTTTCATCGAAAAGACTGGGTTTTTGAGCATTTTATACATGTTTTTCCAGTAAAAAACAGTATTTTTCATGAAAACAGGTTTAAGAAAACGTTTTCACGCTTCAGGAGTGCTTGAATCGATTTCTCACATAAAATTATTCTTAAAGAGTCATTTTTGAGAAAAAATTTGTTGCCAAAAAATGCTCAAATGGCGGTTTTTTTACACCCTATAACAATTTTTTATAGCAAATGGAAGAATTCCGTCGCAAACGTCAAATTGAAATGACGTCGGTCAGTAATGAAATCGAAACACGCTATCAAGACAAGCTCCAAGAGCAACTTCAGACTATGCGCGCAGACTTTGATGCTCGAATCGCACAAAATCGACATGAAGTGGACGATATGTACAAAAATAAATTATCCGAAGCACAGGATACGGCTAATCGTAATCGTGCCACAGCAGCCGAAGTCCGTGAAGAGTTGGCTCGCTATCGTACTCGCACTTGTGAATTGGAAATAGCCGTAGCTGCACACGATGCAAAGGTGGAATCTTTGAATCGTCAAATTTATGAACTAGAAGCGTTAGTACGTCGCATTCGTGATGAGTCCGATATCAAGATCCAACAGCGAGAAGACCGTATTGCTGAATTGGAATGCGAAGTAAACAACATGATTACGGAGTATCGTGATTTGATGGACCTCAAAGTGCAGCTTGACACAGAACTTCAGGCTTATCACAGACTTCTCGAAGGTGAAGAAACGAGGTCGGACTTGCTTCTTTTTTTCAAATTTTTTAGCGGTTTTGATTGTACAAGGTGGCGCACATAAAACCGGGCATTTAAAAAAGTTTTAATGTGTTTTTTCGACAGTCTTCAATCGAAACTCCAAACTTTTTAATTTTTCGAATTATTTCTCTTTTTTGCTATTTTTGAACTTTTTGACGAAATATATGAGGTTTTAAGCAATAAAAAATGAAAGAACTCCACTCTGCTATCATTCTAATGCATGAAAATGGATATTCTGTCAGGGAAATCGCAGAGATTCTCTTAAATTGTTAAGTGTCCGGTTTTTTGTGCGCCACCCTGTAATGTGGTTTTTCCGTACGGGGAACACGAATAACGTGTTTGGAGTCGGTTCGAATCGATTCTGACCGAGTTTTGGCAGAGATTACTCCTCTGGAAGTCACGGGGTACAAAATCGGTAACCCCAAATTCAAAGTGTCGTTGAAGAAAATTTAAAATATTTCAGATTTTTTATTGATGTGTGGACTACTTGTTTTTTAGACTCCGTATTACGCCGACAAATACACCCAACGTGTCGCCTCAAAGTTTTCCGACTCATCGTGTTTCTTTCTCGGACTCACACAGCTATCGTGGAACTAAACGAAAGCGTATGGAACAAGACGAAATGGTGAATCCCGATGGTTCTGTGCGCACATTCAAGGTATTATTTTGTACAAGGTGCGCCAAAAAATTTTTTCGAAAATCATCTATAAGGGGGTATTTTCATGCAAGAAATCGATTGCACGAAATTTTCAACTTCTCAACTTCAATTTTGACATCGAAAAACCTTAAAAACGCTTCTCAGACTGTGAAATATTAAATTGTCATATTTTCAAGTATTCATTAGATCGCTGAGATCGATCAACATTCGATATTAATTCCGAAAATTGTATATACCATAGTCTGGGATGCATTTTCAAGGGTTTTTGATACACGCAATCGATTTCTCGCATGAAAACACTCCCTTATAGGTGATTTTTGAAAAAAAATTTCGCCAAAAAACTCAAAAGTACGTTTTTGACTCATCCTGTATTAAAAAATTTAGACAACTAGCAACTCGGATGTGGATGTTGTGATCGATGACGTTGATACGGAAGGCCGTTACATTCGCTTATCGAATATGGGTGACGAAGAAGTCCCCCTTGGTTCGTGGTGCATTAAAAGTACCGCTGGGGACCTCGAAATTATTTTCAAATTCCATCAGCGTCAGATCATTAAGCCGAGAAAGTCGATTACAGTAAGTTTGAAAATTTTAAAGGTTGCGTTCAAGCATGTCAAAAATGTCTAACTTTACGTGAATTTCAATAAAATCGTGTTTATTGAAACGATTGGTCATGAAGAATAAAATTTGTTACAACGTAACAATCGTTTCAATAAACACGATTTTATTGAAAATCAAGCAGTTAGACATTTTCGACATGCTTGAACGCAGGATTGGAATTTTTCACAAATTTCACTTTTTTTAGGTATGGTCGTGTAATTCTGGTGAAAAACATGCGCCGCCAACGAATATTGTGATGAAAAATCAATCGTGGCCAACTGGTGATGCCATCCGTGTGGAAATTCTCAATGATGAAAATGTGGTCGTTGCTTGGCGAGAAAATCTTTACCCTCTTGAAAACCAGGAGGAACGTTGTCGCATTTCATAAATTTAGGACTTTATTATTTCATTGTTGTTTTTTTTAAATTTATAGTATTTTTGGAACTGTAAAGAGTTTATTTTCTTAGTTTTCTGTTGAAGTTTTATAATGTAGTTAAGGGTGTGCTTAAAGGGTATATCGGTGCTAGGCTTGGCTTTAAATAATTTTTTACTCTGTAGTTGTATCTGGGGTCGATAGTCGTACTTGATTAGTGTGATAAGCGACAAGTTACACAATAAAGGAAAAAAACGACAATGAAAAGTGACAAGTACACTAAAAAACCGACAAGTTTGTCACTTGTCGAAAAACCTGACTAACAAGGGACGTTTTAGACATGTAAAATCGATTTTTTTCTAATTTTGACAGGAAGTTGTTGGGCAATTACAACTTGAAATTTAATCAAGTTGTAATTCTATAAAAATTTTCGTGCCAATATCTCCGCAACGAAGCTTCAGACTCTCAAACCAAAAGAACATTTATAACAAGTAAGGTGTGCCCAACAACTTTCTGCCAAAATTAGAAACAATTCGATTTTACATGTCTAAAAACGTCGTCCCTTGTAAGCAAAAGAGGTTAGTCATTTTTGACTTATCACTTGTCAAAATTGTGTTTGAGTAATTGTCGTTTTTTAGTAAACTTGTCACTTGTCAAAGTACAACAACCTGATGAGATCAATCAAATGGTGATAAAATAAAAAATTCTAAAATTTGTNGTCTAAAAACGTCGTCCCTTGTAAGCAAAAGAGGTTAGTCATTTTTGACTTATCACTTGTCAAAATTGTGTTTGAGTAATTGTCGTGTTTTAGTGAACTTGTCACTTGTCAAAGTACAACAACCTGATGAGATCAATCAAATGGTGATAAAATAAAAAATTCTAAAATTTGTGAAAACTGCCATCACTTTTTAGCTTTGATGGAGGGGAGAGTCAGTACCTTTTAGGCACATCATATTTTTTAAAGCATGTATTTATTTTTTTCTGGTTGAAGTTTGCTTTATATCAAGGATGAAAAAATTTCTTGAATACATGCAAAACGTCAAATTTAAATGAAAATTCATATCTTGGAAAAACATCTTTTGTGTTTTCATTATCAGGGACCATCTTACAGTATCAAGAAATTATTTTCTGGCAAAAAAGTATACATTATTGTTCATTATAATAATGTAAAATGGCTGATCTGTTGTTAAAGTACATTTCTGTTATTTATTTTTTTCAGTAAATCAAAAAAGTTTTTCGTTGACATCTCATTGTTTTTAAGCGAATAAAGTTATATTTTACGTGGCTGTAAATAAATAAAGATCATGCAATTCATATTACTGTACAGGGTGTTCAAAAAAACCGCCGTTTGGTTATTTTTTGGCGACTAAATTTTTCTCTAAAATGACTCATGGGTATTTTTATGCGAGAAATAGATCGCGTGCATCTAAAAACCTTGAAAATGCTTCCCAGACCAGGAAATATCCTATTTTCATATTTTTCAGTAATTCCTACTTGAAAATACGAAAATTGGATATTTCATAGTCTGGGAAGCGTTTTCCAAGGTTTTCGATGCGCGCAATCGATTTCTCGCATAAAAATACCCCTGAGTCATTTTGGAAGAGAAAAATTTTCGCCAAAAAATGACGGTTCAATCCTATATTGAAAAATATGCGAAATTCATCATGTTTTCTTTGTAATACACAAACTTTTTACAAATTTTTTCAGAAAAATGGATTTTTTAAATTTTCATAAAATGAACATTGTAGCTATAATTTTTTGTAGCTAAATGAGACGAACAAAATGACACCAAAATTATCCGATTTGAACATTGTTTTGGGTTATTGAAAAGAAAATTCTTATTCAGGGTGTTCGTTTCAATAACCCAAAACACACGCACTAACTATAAGAATTAAAATATAAAGTTTTATTGTAACATGAGAAAAAGTTATACAATTATAATACTTTTGAAGAAATAGGAAAAGTAAGTTAATAATGAGGTTAACATATAGAATCTCTATTGAAAAAGCAATTTAGTTTATAGCAGTGCCGTAGTCAAATAGTGGGTAATCCCCTCCCCACTTTCATGGTTAAAATTTTTACCTTATGGGACGAGTAGTGATGCGCCGAAATTGGAAAAGTTGAAGTTGAAATTTGGGGGGGGGGTCGAAAACGAAGTAGGAAATTGCCCATTTTAAGCTGAAAATGCTCTGAAAATAACGATTTTTGGCGAAATTGATGTATTTTGATGAAAAAACGACAACAATTTTGATCATTTTTAGTGAAAGTAGTGGAAAAAATTTTTGGTGAAAAATCATAATGGGTGACCCTTATGATTTTCAAAAAGAAAATTTTGGAAAAAATGATATGGTCCTCCCCCACTATGATTTTTCACCAAAATTTTCAAGTTTTTTTTACCAAAATCGTTTCTATTTCTTCAAAATTCATCATTTTTTGACCGCCGAAAATGCGATTTTGGGCAAAAAAGTCGGTCGCTCAACATTTCAGAAGTGAACTTAACATTTTGGACGAAATTTTTACGAAATGTTGAATTTAGAAAATTAACATTTCTTCTTGCGCATCAGTAACTTCCGAAATCTTGAACAGGCGCCCAGGAATTAGCGACGGAAGAGGCAAAACAAATTTTTATTATTGGGTTGGTAAATAAAGTTGATGCTCCAAACGAACTTTTGGTTTAGCCCAATAATCTTGACACGAATATATGGTCTATTAGGCAATTAGTGGATAAAAATTGTTGATAGTAAAAAATTTGGAGCTCTACACAGTAGGGGAGTGGAAATTTTCAAAAAATTTTTCTGGAAATGACCCCTCTAGAGGTAAAAACATACGGGGAATTCGAATTTGACATTTTCAATCGAAAAAAGGCTTCCCTGATCCAGAGAAGGTCTGTGTATTTAAACGAAAAGTCGCAAAAATGTGATTCTTCGCTTCAATACACAGGCCTTCCCTGAATCAAGGAAGCGTTTTTTCGCTTTGAAAATGTCAAATTCAGATTCCCCGCATGTTTTTACCCCTAGAGTCATTTCCAGAAAAAATTTGAAAATTTTTGGTGGCATCCCTATTGTGTAGTAGCTCCAAAAATTTCTTTTTTGAGATCTAAATAATGGAAATTTTTGCATGTCCACATGCCTTCGAAATTATACGGAAAAATAAATTAGAAGTTGTGCCAAAAATATAATCTGGTTGGCATTAGTGATGCTCAAAGTTACAAAAAGTAACATATTCTTGTTATCGGCGTTAAATATGCGAATTTTGGGCACGATAAAAATTTGTTGCAAATCTATCGTCATTTACGACGAACAAATTTTTATCGTGCCCAAAATTCGCGTATTTTTAAGGACGATGACAAAATTGGACACCCTTGAGCATCACTAGTTGGCATCATAGGTTAACGGTCCGGCACATGTTCCGCCACACGTCACATATTCGAATGTGTGCCCATGAGCACATATGCCAAGATGTGCCCACAGGCATATGTAACGTGACGTGACGAGCAGAGGTTAAAGATCCGTGGACATGTGCTCGGCATATGATCTGGATGTCACATCTTCGAATATTTTAACCCCTGCATGTAACGTCACGTCACATGTGCCTGTGGGCACATCTTGGCATATGTGCCCATGGGCATACATTCGAATATGTGACGTGCGGCGGAACATGTGCCGGACCGTTAACCTATGGTTGGCATGGAAAAAGAAAAAAGGCATAGATCATCTAAGGCACGAATAAGCTTATTCAGTGGCAGTGCTTTCAGCAGCAGGTTGTGTGACTGTTTCTGTGACAGTAACAGTTTCTGTAACAGTAACAGCCTCAGGCTTCTTGTTCGGGTCATAGTTCAATGCGAGTGTGCGGGTAATCTCATCCCAGTCCGGCCAGAATTCTTCTTTAATTCGTTTGACATATTCGACCAAATTCGGGGTTTCGGTCTCAATAAAGGTCTTGACTTTGTCACTGTTCAATGGAGTGTAGATGAACTGAGCGAGATGTCCAAAAGCTGTGGCATCCACCTAAATAGTAGTTCAATTAAGCAGTGTTAAAGAGGGGACCAGTCCAGTGAGAAAAAAGTTGCCAATTTTTGTTGATATTCGGAAAGTTCATGAAAAATGGAGGAGCATTTTTTGTTTTTACGGCATGTTCTGAAACGTTGTAGTTTTCGAGAAAATTGCGCTTGAAGATTTGAATTTGTGTACATGTTTTCGTTGTAATACACAAACTTTTTTGAATGTTTTGCGAAAAAATTGATTTTTGCATCGATTTTTTTTGGAAAAATTGAATTTTTTGTGAAAAATTGAATTTTTGAAAAAGTTTGTGTATTACAACGAAAACATGTACACAAATTCAAAATTTCAAAAGCAATTTTCTCGAAAACTACAACCATTCAGAATTTACCGTAAAAACAAAAAATGCTCCATTTTTCATGAACTTTCCGAATATCAACAGAAAAGGTAACTTTCCTCTCCCCTCCAGTCCTTTAACAAACTAACCGATGTTGGGTGATCACCAAAGAAATATTTCTTCTCGCCCAACAAAGTTGAAAGAGACCATAGATCTTTTTTCGCAATTTCCTCTACCTCTTCAACTGAATGTCGGCCAATTCCTTGGATATGGTTTGCCTTCTTGAGCTAGAAAACGAATGCTATTAGCACGAAAACTAACGTTCATTTTTTACTTTGCTTTGGAATTGTTTAATAACGAATTTCTGCAAGATCGGTACCTTCTTGATTCCAGTCAAATGACCGCCAATACCTTTATCCACTGAAGCTAGCCATGAAAAATCTCTGCTTCGATCGTAGATAAGAGTTCTAAAATGACTTGTTAGGCTAAGAACTAACCTTCTCGAACAGGTGGTCGAGACACTAAACGTGACGCTAAAACTCATTTATTCATCAAATTCAGGGTTTTCGTGCTAATACGCCGATTAATTCAAACGAGGTCGAGACGCCGTCTCGAATTGAGTCTCGAATTCGAGACGTTTATCTGATAAAAATGACCCCCTCTGGGGTTTTTTATGCGGTGAATCGATTGCGCACGAAATGATCTGTGTATTGAAACGAAAACCTGAATTTGAATTCTTGAAGGAATTTTTGAAAAATTCCACCTCCAATCGAGATAGAGCGCATCGAAAAACGGTAGCACCCCAATTTTCGTGAAAAACAAATTCTTCGTTTTTGAGGAAATTTAGTTCAAAGTTGGGTAAATTTCGGTCAAATTATGCAAATTTCGATCCGAACGACCCAATATAACTATTTTTCGCCCGGTTCGAGCCGCCGTGCGTTGGCCTAGTGGGTATGATTTTCTTGTAGATTGAATTCGTGCTCTCACCTGAAAAGTGACTCTTCTATGAGAACATTAATAGCCCGAGACTCGGCACGCTCACGAGTCGACAAGTTTTGATCAATAGAAACATTGAAGATCTTGATGAGGTTATTAATGATAAAGTAGCTATCAGCATATTGTCGACCATTCAATTCGATAAACGGAACCTGGCCTTTCTTCGAATAGTGCTTGAACTCGTTGTTAACGTTCTGAAACGATGTTTCTCAGCTTGAAAGTAAGTTGTACACAGGGTGGCGCAAAAAGTGACTTTTTTTGAAATTCTGGGACCCGAAAATTTTAATTTTTCTAAAAATTTTATGCGGCGGAATCGATTGCGCACATTCACGAACCATGAAAATGCTTTCCTGATTCAGGGAAAAAATTGGATTTTTGAAGCGAAAATGGTCATTTTCTGTAAGTCACTCTTCTAGGCATACGTGGGCAAGCAGGGGGGGACAGGGTAAAAATTACGAATTTGCTCCTATACCCCCGAGAATAAGTAGTGGGTTCATGTATTTTGGTCAAAAAATTTAAGAAATGGGTCCAAATTTAAGAAGTGGGTTCAAATTTTAGGCAAAAACATAAGGGAGGACCCTTATGTGTTTTTTCGGATTTTGGGCAAAATAAGAAGTGGTATCACAATTTTTCGGCCAATAAGAAGAAGTAGGGGGGGGACAGTCCCCCCCCTTACCCATGTATGCTTCTAGGGGTAATGCGAGCAAGCGTTTTCAAAGTATAAAACGATTCCCTAATGCATAAAAATGATATTCGCTTTCTCGCATAAAATTACCTCTAGAAAGTGATTTCCAGAAAAAAAGGAAAATGACCATTTTCGCTTCAAAAATCCAATTTTTTCTTGAATCAGGGTCAGAAAAGCATTTTCTAGATTCGGGAATGCGCGCAATCGATTCGCCACATAAAATTACTATACCCCTAGGGGGATCATTTAAAAAAATTTTCGGCTCCCAAAATGTCAAAAAAGCCACTTTTTTGTTGTATTTCGAAATTACCGTATAGTTCAACTTTGTAAAACGCAGCCAAGTCTCGAGTTTAAGGGAAAACGGTGATGGAGATGGAATTGAGGCCGTACGTGGGAATTGAACAAGGTTAATGACGTTCTCCTTCCAATTTTGCACTAATAGATCATTAGAAGGCATAGTTGCCTTGTTCTTTTAGCACTTGTTTGTATACTGGTGTATCAATACAAATCTTTTTTTCTAAAGGACATTTAAAAATTGCATCAAAATAATCCTACTACATTAAAGGACCAGTCCAGTAAGTTGCAATTATATGAAAAAAATGATATATTCGGAAAGATCATGAAAAATGGAGCATTTTTCGTTTTTACGGCATGTTCTGAATCGTTGTAGTTTTTGAGATAATTGCGTTTGAAAATTTAAATTTGTATACAAGCTCTTCGTTGTAATACACAAACTTTTTTGATTTTGTGGAAAAATCGATTTTTTAAAGTTTCATAAAATGAACGTTGTAGCAATTTTTTATAACTAAATGAGACGAACAAAATGACACCAAAATTATCCAATTTGGACATTGTTTTGGGTTATTGAAACGAAAACATGAATCAGAATTTTCGTTTCAATAACCCAAAGTTCGTGTATTACAACGAAGAGCTTGAACACAAATTCAAAATTTCAAACGCAATTTTCTCGAAAACTACAACGATTCATGCCGTAAAAACGAAAAATGCTCCATTTTTCATGATCTTTCCGAATATATCATTTTTTCGTATGATTGTAACTTACTGGACTGGTCCTTTAAAAGGGGATATCTTTTATGGCCGAGTAGAAAATTTTTTTAAAGACCTTCTAGGGGCGAAAAATCGATTGCGCGCATTCCCGAAGCTTGAAAATGCTTCTCCAATACTGATTCAAGGGAATAAGAGTATGTATTGAAGCGAAAATATAAATATTTTCAATTTTCTTCTGAAAAACAGAGGTAATTTTATTCGATTGCTTATTTAAACTAGTATATAAAAAACGTATAAAAACGGTCAAAGCAATGATTTTCACGCTTCGGGAATGCGCGCAATCGATTTCTCGCATAAATTATCCATAGAAAGGTCTTTTTTTTAAATGTTCTACCCGGTCATGAAAGATACGCCCTGTCGCAGATAATCGAAAATAAATATTTTTTACGTAAATTTTTTAACCTATCTTAATCTTATATTAGCATAAAAAAGCATCTGACGCAGTGGTGTTTTTAGAGCGAATGTGCCAAAATTTTTGACAAGAATCACATGCCATACGTCATATAAATAGCTTTTTCTTGAAAAATTTTCAGGTCTCGGAAATGTAAAATTCGGATTCCCCGCATAAAATCACCCCTAGATGGGTCAATTCCAGATGATAAAAAAAATTTTTCAAAAAATTTCACGTTCAGTGCGATACCTAATCGATACTAGTTCCAAAATTTTCACCAAAATAATCTTGGCAACACTCCATTTCACTATATTTAATTTGAGAGACTTGGGCAGAATCGTATTAATGGTCGATTGCGCGGGAAACCCAAACGGGTAAATAAATGCACACCAAATAGCAGCAACATCTTCCATCGCTACGCAACGAAATCTTTCAGCTTCAGTATTTGATCGCTTGGCTCATTGACAACAAACAAATTGCGGTGCACTAATTATGGAATTATATTGGAAAATAAATCTCTTTCCTATACAAATGCATGGTGCAGCACACAATTCAACGTTTCCGGTTTTAAATTTCAAAAAATGTATTTGTTACTTTTGAAAAAGGGTATTCGAGGTCGGAAAAAGTTGTCATTTTGTGTATATTTAGAAAGTTCATGAAAAATGGAGTATTTTTTGTTTTTACGGCATGTTCTGAATCGTTGTAGTTTTCGAGAAAATTATGTTGGAAATTTTGAATTTGTGTACACATGTTTTCGTTGTAATACACAAACTTTTTTGGATTTTTTGATCGGTTCGACAATGCGCACAATCGATTCCCTGCCTAGATATTATACTTGTGTTTAACAAAGACTGTCTCATCCAATTCAACAATTGTTCCTCCTTCTCCACCTATCTGAATAGGCTTTTTTACCAAATATTCTTTTGTAACGAAGCAAAAATAGCTGTACCAATCAACAATGGAAAATTTCCCTGCTTCTAAAAAATGAAAAGTAGTTGAAAAAATTTAAACGAAAGGAAGTGGAAAATATGGATAAGCAACACTAACAAAGAATATGTTGATAAAAATATAATGTGACCGCTAATCTATACAAGTGCTTCTGAAACGACCCAAATATAAAAAGTAGTGAAGTTTTTATCCAAGATAATCCTTATCCTTTAAGCTCTTCAAAAATAACACTGCCATATAATAAATATATATAGACTCATCATTATATGAAAACCCATGCTTGCAGTGAAGAATTCTTCGGCCTTTTATCTTACCCCAACGGCACTCTTTAGGGCCACAAACCGCACAAGAATCACATGCTTGATCATTTTTCTCAGTGAAGGAAGCGTTTTCACGCTGTGAAACCGCGTTTTTTGGATTTCCCGCATAAAATTACCCCTAGAGGATCATTTTTTAGAAAAAAAATTTTCCGACTCAGAACCACGTTGGTGGTCCCCCCCCCCCAAAGTGGAAATGCCATCACTTCTATAGATTAGCGGTCATAGTGTCCTCACATTAACAGTCCAAACACTCTAAAGTCAAGTTCAAAAAATACCTTCCAAAAGAAGTCCAGTAAAAAAGGGGCTTCTAAATTATATAACATGCAAGGGAAGGCCGGGACCATATTTTCCATATCGATAAATGGGTGGAGCTCTTCGTGCTCTTAAAACACCCTACCATATTCTTTCCGGAATCCTTTGTTATCTAAAATTATAATAGATTAGTCAATTAAAAGCAAAAACAAATCCATTTATAGTTAGGATTGAAGACGCGCTGATTTATACACAAATTATCTAAAAATAATTTAAAAGACCCAACTTATTTTCTACAGGTATATATCGTTCATCATACCATTCATATTTTTGCATTATTTTATTTTTATTACACTAATTCAATACAGATAAACAGTAAATTAACAAGGTATTGGTAGACCAAGATATCACTAGCGATAGGAATATGGAATAATTTATTCGCGACGTTTCGTTGTATAATAACTTCTTCAAGCTAAAAGAAACAATATAGCACATGATGAAACAAGTAAATAATTAAAACATGAGCAAAAAAGATACGTTACAATTTAAAAAGACAGTCCATAAACATGCAGATAAACAATAAACTTTTGATGAGTTCCATAGCGTTTCTTGTTTTCCATTTTAAACTTCTGCCATTCAGACTCCACATGATTAGTGGTAGCTCCCGTTTCTGGATCAACAAAGTTTTCTGGATGTTTGACAGTCATATGAGTGTAATTCTCTGGCAATCCTTCAAGTCCTCAATATGCGACCCATCCATATGTAATTATTGTAGTTCCAGGAAGCATGTATCTTTGAATAAGTAAAAGGGTTTCGGCAGATCTATCTTTCACTGAAACCATGTAGCACTTATTTGTTCCACATTGGACTCCGCCAAAATCCATTTCGCGTCTATGATATGACCTAAAAAAGTAACACAGTAAAAAAGAAAACTCAAAAAATGCAAACTTTCAACATTATATTTTCGTTTAACGAAAACGGTCTCATAAGTTCATCATTAGCCATTTCTAACAAATATAACAGTTCTCGGTTGATTCCCTTAAAGGAGGGGGGGGGGGGTAAGAATTAGGGACTAATCTCTCTCTTTTTTTGCCAAAACAGCCTGTATAGGGGTAAAATCATGCGAAAAATCGATTGCGCGCATTCCCGAAGATTGAAAATGCTTTCTTGGCCCTGATTCAGGGAAATAAGAGTGTGTATTGAAGTGAAAATCCAACATATACTAATTTCCCTGAATCAGGGAAGTGTTTTCAATTTTCGGGAATGCGCGCAATCGATTCCTCGCATGAAAATACCCCCAGAAAATACCTCTAGTATGGTTCCAGTATAAGCCATATTCTTCATTTTGAGATTACGACCACGCATTAGATAGTAGAGAGTCTCGTAGACGAATGTCTTTCCAGTTCCATCTGATCCATCTATGAAGAAGCATCGTGGTTGGGCATTTCCATCTTCCATGACAGCATCAACGACCTTTCGCTATTTCTCCGACAATGACTCCGAGCGGCACTCCCGTGTAAAATAAAAAAACTTCAGTGTTAACGGCTTACCTTGCTTCTTTCCAACCTTGATAGTTGAACCGGAAGACATTGTCGGAAATCGCCACCAAAGACTTGGGTAGTTCCGTCAAGTGGGACGTTGCTTTTTGTATAGTTGCCTGAGAATTCGATCCTTAATCTCCATTCCATAGCGCGGGAGCATTGAAGTTTCATCTAGATAGAATGCATCTGTGCTTGCCAAGTCATCACCCTTTAGAGTTTTCTCTTTGGTTCTAGGCTCAGATTCGGGAGTCATCGGTATATCCAAGCTAAATGTCTTGTGTGAGGTTCTTCCACCAGGTAGAAGTGTCGCGGCTATTCCAGTATAAGCCCATATTCTTCACTTTGAGTCGAAACATTTGTTGACAACTTTTCAACATGCTTGAACGTACCCTCAACAAAAATTTACGCGTGTGGTGATGGTTTTTCCTTGGCACTAGTCCTAATCATACATGGGCAGACCCCAGATTTTTCACCCGGGGGGAGGGGTTGTAGGTCGGGGTTGAGGGAGGGTTGTGGGGGGGGGGNTCGAAAATTGTTATAGGCCAGGTAGTCGAGCAGTATATTTATTTTTGAAAAAAAATTTTTTTAATTTGTCAATCTTTTTTTTGGTCGCCAACTTTTCGACCCCATCGGGAGGGGGACCAAATGAGGGTTGTGGGTTTTTTTGAAAATTCAACCTGGGGTGCTGCCCATGTATGGTCCTAATGACCTATTCTTTACATAGAAGGATTTAAACAACAAAAAAAAGTTTCGGAGCGCTTCGACAGTTGACAAACAAATTGTCGGATAGCCCCCCCCCTCCACATAAAAATTTTTTAGCCCCTTCTCTCCTCCATCCCCTTCCTCCCCCTACCCATCCCTCCTCATTCTCCATCCATCTTACTCTCTTCTCATAAAAAATTTCTGGCTACGTCACTGATTTACGCTCAAACTTTTATTTTGCTATTTTTATTTGCACTCACTAATAAAAATCCGGATTTGAATCGGGTGCATATGCACCCGGATAGTTGTTCTTCCTAAACAGTTGGCGATGCCTAGTACTCGTACCAGTGGCGTAGCCAAGGTAGGATTGGAGAGGGCAATCACCTTTCTCTTTCTGGACAAAAGCGTAAAAATCTCGTTCTTGATGTGAAGGAACAGTTGACCGGTAAATATGCACCTGATCCAAATATAGATTTTTTGGAACTAGTATCGATTAGGTTCCCACTGAACGTGAAATTTTTCGAAACAAATTTTTTTCATCATCTGGAATTGACCCCTCTAGGGGTAATTTTATGCGGGAAATCCGAATCTCACACAAGCAGGACTTGAACTTTTCATGTTAGTGAATAAGTGACCAATTGCGTTGAACCACAGAGCGACAACTTGTTTCAATTCTTCTCATGAAAAATTTCTATAGCGTTTATCAATTTTTATTGAAATTATTTAATTTTAAAAGTTTGAGATTGAGATGGAATTTGTTTGTGTGATACAAAAGTCCTATTCACTCTCAGAAAAACCTTGAACAAAACTTTACACTGAAACCCTTTCGTGCTGTAATACAGGGTGTATAAAAACCGGAATTTGGACAATTTTTTCATGTCTTTTCGATCCGAAAATTTCTTTACACAAATGACCCAAGGCTAATTTTATGCGGGGAATCAATTGCGCGCATTTCCAAGGCTTGAAAACGCTTTCCTGATCCTGATTCAGAGAAATAAGAGTGTTTATTGAAGCGAAAATATGAAAATTTTGAATTTTTCTTCTGAAAATCATCGTTCCTGGGGTTGTTTTATGCGAGGAATCCGAAACACATGCTCCCGAGTCGAAAAAATGCTTCCTTGAATCAGGGTAAGCATGTGTAATAACACGAGATTAACAAAGAAATATTTGGGTTAATTTCTTATTATTACACATGCTTATCCTGATTCAAGGCGCGCATTTCTAACGCTTCTCTTGTTAGAAATGCACGTCCTGAATCAGGGTCTCTGACCCTGAATCAGGGAATCGGAGTGTGTATATTGAAGCGAAAATCGAAAGTTTTAGATTTTCTGCCTGAAAATGACTTTCTGAGGGTAAATTTATGCGGAAAATCGATTGAGCGCAGAAAACGCCCTGATCCTGATTCAGTGAATCGGAGTGTGTGTATTGAAGCGATGACCAATTTTTGCTATAATACATCAATCAGGATCAGGGAAGCGTTTTCAAGCTTCGGGAATGCGCGCAATCGATTCCCCGCATAAATTTACCACAGAAAGTCATTTTCAGGCAGAAAATCTAAAAAATTTTGATTTTCGCTTCAATACACACATTCCGATTCCCTGATTCAGGATCAGGGAAGCGAAGGAAATGCGCGCAATCGATTTTTCTCCGTATAAAATTAGCTAATATGGTCATTTTTGAAAAAAGTTCGATTTTCGCTTCAATAAATACTCTTATTTTCCTGAATCATGGTCGAAAAAACATGAAAAAATCGCCCAAATTCCGATTTTTTATACACCCTGTAAACAGGTCATATATCACACAATCAAAAGAAGTTAGTCTTCTCTTGCTACTTAACCTTGCACAATGAATCATCATACCCTATTTCAAAATTTTTATTATTTTAAATTTATTTTTCTCGAATGAATGTCACACGAGTCGTTTATATTTCTGCCGTTTCTTCTACTGCGTTGACATCATGCCGATGTAAGGGGGGGGGGACTGGGTGCTCGGTGAACAACAACATGTAGGAGGGAGACGGCCAATAGGATGGACCAATGGAAGTATAAAGCGCTCCAAGCCCTTCTCAACACTTCCCTGCGCTCTTCACATCCCATTGCTTTGTTCGTCTTGCCAGCCTCTCGCTTCCCAACTATTCGTCGTCGAGATTTCACTTCCCTGATAACCGCGTTTCTCGAAGACTCTACACATGCATACTCCCTTAGCGCTATATAACTCAAGCTCGAGGATTATTATGAAATTGTTGGTTGAACAAAACGCAATGACGAGCGAAGACTGGCTGCATTTACGACCAAGCCTTTATTTTCGACGGTGTGCTGCTCGGTTTTCGCTCCCTTTTCTCGTCTTTTTCTCTTTAAATTTTATTTTTAATCTTTTTAAAGTCAATTTTTCCGTGTTATCGTTAGGCCTAATAAGTCAAAGGAATTGCATGTGACACGTATTGTACGGGTAAAGATCAATTTTTATTGTGTAAATGATGATTTTAGAAATTTAGTCTTTGATAAAAATCCAATTTTTGAACGAAAAATCAAACTAAATTTTTTGAAAAATGGAATAAATGCCACAAAAAAGCATTAAAGGGGGTGCAGATCTGGGGTCAGTCTCGGTCGAAAAATTTTGTCTTTCGAAAAGTGATTTTTTAAGGGTAATTTTATGCGGGAACACGAATCTGACGTCAGATTTTGATTTTGACATATCCTTCACGACCACACAGGAATGCCGAATCATAAAATCATTAAAATAAGGTCAAAGAGGACACTAGGGGTAGGTTTTCGGGTACGAGGAACACGAATATGGCATTTTTAGGGTGTCCTGTTAATTTTCCCACCAAAAACGACCACGCAGGGATACATGGGAAGGGGATATTTGTTTATTTCTCGAGAAAATCGAATTTTCGCCATTTTTTTCAGGCCGTGGGAGTGCGCACAATCGATTTTTTCGCATAAACTTTCCAGAAGAAAATACAAAAATTTTTTGCCGAGTTTAGTCAACGTTAAGTGGCGGAAACCAGGGGAACTTGCTCCGATTTTCGTATGAAAAACACATTACGACGATTCTGGCGTTCTGTCTTATGCAAACAGACGCATTTTCTTGTTCACTTGCTAGCCTATTTTCCGTGAATGACACGCGATGATGGGATGAATAAACATTTGTTCATTGTTTCAACATTTTCTTGTTTTGCTCATCATGCTTATATATTTTTACTTATATTTTATTTTTTTAGGTCGACCTTTGTTTATATACTAACTACCAGTGTGGTCCATTACACCTCGAGGGAAGAGCGTGTATGGACTTTGACTTGACAAAGTCCCTAATCGGTCTGCAAAAATTACGTCTACAGAAGAGAATTTAGAAGAGCCTTCTTCGTTCCCTTCTATAATCTCTGTAAGTTTTGTGATGATAAGCATACGTGGACAAGGGGGGGGGACTGTCCCCCTACTTCTTATTGGCCGAAAAAAATGATACCACTTCTTATTTTGCCCAAAATCCGAAAAAATACACAAGATCCCTTATGTTTTTGCCCAAAATTTGAAAAAAAAGTCGATTTTTTGGTAAAAACGCCTATATCTGGATCCACTTCGTAAATTTTAGACCAAAAACGCCCCACTTATTTTTTGACCAAAATTACATGATCCCACTTCTTATTTTCTGACTCTGTCTCTCTCCTGCTTGCCTATGTATGATAAGATTTGCATTCACGAGCTTTTGAATCGATAAGTGTGGTTTATGAGCTTTTTAGATAACCGACTTGCTTACATTATCATTGAAAAACTACACAGCGCCTCGTCCTCGTAACTCTCAAATCCACTTGGACAAAAACGCCGAGCCACCTTGGGATCCTGATCCAGTTGTACCTTGACACGGTTGGACCTTATTGCTTTTATTGTAAGTTTTATAAAAAAAAAAGTATAAATAAGAGCAGGATGAACAAGCCCTACGAAGAATGAAAATAAGAACATTTTGTTGAAAAATAAACAAAAAATAAGAATGTCCTTAAAAACAGTGAAAAAAAGATTTTCGCATTTTTTCAAATAAAAAAATAAGATTTGCTTAAAAAATAAGAAAAAATGGCAAAAAAATGATCAGAAAATGACTAATTTTTAGTTTAAAAAAATGTCAAATTTGAGGATTTTTTGTTGTAAAATTGAAAAATCGAATTTTGTGAAAAATCTAATTTTGCTGATGACAAAAAAAGCAAAAATTCGTTTTTTGTACATTCAATAAATTTACAGATGAAAAATTTTAGGAATTCGGAACCACTGTTATCAACGTCTAACGGCCTGACCTCTTGCTAATTTCGCTTCTTGTTGTTATTTTACTGTTTCTTATTTTATTTTTGTTGCGCATAACTGCGCTCGTTTCTCCGGCTCTACGCTTAGGGGTAACGTGCGTCGTTTTCTGATACTTCAAAAATTTCACACCGACTCTCGTCCCGGTCGGTCTCTTCGACGCCTCGTCGCTGTCTTAGAACCGTCGACACCGGAAGAAACCTTCACGGATCGGGCGCAGCCGGCACCGGCCTTCTTGCTTCACAACCGTGCTCGTGGTGCGCCGACTGTAAGCTGGTAATCTGCGTGCGCCGCACCGGAAGACCACCCTAACACGACTGGAATCAAGCTAACAGTCTCAAGACCAGTCACTTATTTCAATCTCTACGCAAGACTTCTACCTCTATTTGGTTCTAATAGGTAAAAATTTGTATATTTTCTTGTACTTAAACATCACTTTTGAGCAAAAAACCGTATTTTTGCGTTTTTTGGTAAAAATTTTCAAAAATCACCTATAAAAGGAGTATTTTCATGCGAGAAATCGATTGCACGCTTTCTCACATAAAAATACCTTTTATAGATGATTTTTGACAATCTTTCGCCAAAAAACGCANAAATCGCCTATAAAAGGAGTATTTTCATGCGAGAAATCGATTGCACGCTTTCTCACATAAAAATACCTTTTATAGATGATTTTTGACAATCTTTCGCCAAAAAACGCAAAAATACGGTTTTTGTTTTGGCTCACTCTGTAATTTGCCATTTTTAGGTCCATTCACAGACTATCAACTAGATGGTGCTGCACAAGGTTCAACTACCTTGTCAAACAATCTTTTTTGGTAGCAATGCAGTGAATATTTTCCCAGAGTCTCGCGAAGCCTTCAACTTCGCTCGGGATATTGCCGAACTCAAAGGCCTCGAAGGCGACAATCAGCCGTTCTTCGTGATGGACGTCGACCGTGTCTCAATGCTGGTCGACGAATGGTTCAGTTGTCTACCCCGTGTTCAGCCATACTATTCGGTCAACTGCAACGCTGATCCAGTTCTGCTCCAGGTTTTGGCCAAACATCCTTCAGTTGGCTTTCATTGTGTTACGCGTGAGAATTTGGATTTCGTCACGGGAATTGCTCCACCGGAGAGGATTTTGTATGCGAACCCGTGTTGGACGCGTGGTGCGCTAAGATATGCCAATCAAGCGGGAATTCAAACACTTTCGTTTGACTCGACGCAAAGCTTGGATCGGATTTTGAATGCATGTCCAGATGCNTGTATGCGAACCCGTGTTGGACGCGTGGTGCGCTAAGATATGCCAATCAAGCGGGAATTCAAACACTTTCGTTTGACTCGACGCAAAGCTTGGATCGGATTTTGAATGCATGTCCAGATGCTGAGTAAGAAATTTTTCAAAGTTTCGGAACTAGTATAGTTGAAGCGTCACAAAATAAAAAAAAATTTTTCGCGAGAAATGATCCCTTTTGGGGTAATTTTATGTGAGAAATTTCGCATTTCTAAAGCAATGTCATTAAAAATTTTTTTCGTTTTTTGACCCTGGGAGACCTCCTTCTCCTGATCCACAATAGCTTCGACTATTTTTTAGGCCAAACTTTTTATACAGACTTTCATTGATGATGTTTAGATTGATCCTAAATGTGTGCCTTGATCCTATGGTGGAAGATTCAAACGCCGCATTAGGCTGCAACCTCGAAGATGCACCTGAACTTTTGCAATTAGCCGCAACACTTGGCGCCAACGTTATTGGAATTGGTTTTAACATCGGCAGCGGATGTCGTGAAGCTGCTCTATACACAGCCGCCATAGAAGTTTCGGCCAACTTGATCCGTATTGCGAGAACATTCGGACTTGAGATGAAGATTTTAAACATTGGCGGCGGATTTGCCAATTCCTATTTCCATAATCAAGATCAATTCGTCACTTTTGCGGACGTTTGCCATACCATAAATGAAGCGTTGGATTATTTCTTCCCAGAAGATTTATTTCCGTCTTTGAAGATCATTGCAAAACCGGGAAGATTTTTTGCGGCACCAAGTTTTTCATTGGTTACGAATATCATCGGAAGGGATTGTGTTGATGCGAGCCAAGTTACGAATGACGGTAAGCTTTACGCAAACAAACGGCCATGTGGTAATTTTTTGGTGAAAATTTTTTCTCCAAAATGACTCGTCAGGAGTATTTTTATGCGAGAAATCGATTGCGCGCATCGAAAACCCTTGGAAAACACCTCCCAGACCAGGAAATATCTAATTTTCGATAGGAATTTCTACTTGAAAATGGGATATTTCATGGTCTGGGAGGCGTTTTTAAGGGTTTTCGATGCGCGCAATCGATTTCTCGCATAAAAATACCCCTAATGAATCATTTTGGAAGAAAAAATGAAAAATTTTCACCAAAAAAGGATCAAATGACAGTTTTTTTTAAACACTCTGTACAATTCCATATTTTTTGCAGAATTTGATGCAGGAAACGAAGCGTTCATCTATCGTATCAATGATGGCTATTACGGCTCGTTTGGATGTCGCGTGGTGGCTAACTGTGAGCCCCAATGTGCACCATTGTTTGCCAGTGATGCCGACAATCACAACTCGGAACATTTTTATGGCAGCATCTGTGGTCCAACTCGTGATGAGTTTGATGTTGTTCAGCAAATGTGTCGTTTCCGTCAAATGGAACCAGGTGATTGGTTGTTGTGGACGAACATGGGTGCTTATTCGATGAATAGCTGTGGCTCACTTGATGAAACAAGTGAAACGCCTGTTGTTTATTATTTTGCAACTTTAGCTGAATGGTAATTTTTAGCGCTCATCTATTTGTTTTTGACTCAAAAATTTTAGTCAAAAAATCAATGGAAATTTTTCCGATCTCAAGAATGAAGTCTTCTCCATGGACCAAATAACTGTTACTGATGATCACCGAGCTTGCTCGCCGTCACTCATGTCTGTTAGTTCCGAAGATGATATGAGAAGTGTAACTAGTGAGGAATCGAACATGCCGGATGAAGAAACAGCAGACGATCTTTGGCGGCTATTATGGCCTCTATATGAGTGTGTTGGAAAATAAATTATACTTGTTGTTTTTTTTCAATGTTCGCTTATTCTAAAGTATTATTTTGTTATTTCTTCACAATTCAAAATACTCGCTCTTTCTGAATCGGAAATTCCAAATTTAATCCCTTTTCAGTTGTTTTTTTGTTCTGCCCTCGTTTCTTTCCCAACTTTGATTCCAATCTATATATTTTTTGTCTTGCGCAGAGGAGCTTGATTAACATCTTTGATTCATATGCTTGACGTTTCTCCTCAACTTTTTTTATAAAATAACATTTAAATGTGTTTTTTTTATAATCCTGAAGGTGTGTAGATCAAGTTTAAAAGATTCAACACAAAA
>OZJO01000140.1:0-13198 GCA_900406225.1 Acrobeloides nanus
CCACTTCTGAAGCAACCAAATATATAACGACCGCTGCGATAACAAAGCCGATAAATGAGACGATAATCTAAGAAAAGATAATTTTAATTTAACAACTTGATCACCACCACATTCAAAAATTGGAAGTTAATCCGTCAGCTGGAGTGAAAAAGAAAGTTGCCCTACCATAGTGCAGTGGATAGGAAGCCGCCCGTCCGATCTGGCAAGTTAAATAGCGTTGAGACCGCCAGATTAGATCTCGGTAGGGCTAAAATTTCAATTTTCAAAAAATTTTTATGATTTTAGGGAGCAAAAAATTTTTCCTCCTTTTTTGGAAAACAAATTTTTTGGAAATCAAACGTTTACCCTACATGGATAGAATCTGGTGTCTTAACATTATTTAACTTATCAGATCGGACGGACGACTTCCTTATCCACTGCACTACAGAGCAGACGTTAATAAACCTCTACTTGACTCTGATTCAGGCGATTTTCGCTTCAATATCTATTTTCGCATTACAAAAATGCTTACTGACTCTAATCTAGGAAATGTGGATGTCTTGAAATGAAAATCGCCTAATCAGAGTCAGGTAGATTTTTTCATACTCTGAAACTGCGCGCAATAGATTCCTCGATAAAATTACCGTCGAAAATTTTTAAACCCGAAATTTTTTCATATAATTTTCGTGGGAATTTCTGTGAATTTCAAAGTGTACGGAAACTTTTTACGCACCCTGTAACATGCCTTCAAATACACATTAGATGCATAAATGAATAGTAACAAGGAATATATATATAATAAATNAATCACTGAGAAAACCAATGAATATACCCCTAATACTGGCCCATCACTTATTGGAACAACATTTAACCCTAAATTTACAAATCCTGATATGAGCAAAACTAGGTGCCATTCTAGGGGAATGGTGCGGGTACAAAATACGAAAATGCAAAAAAAGTTAGATACGAACAAAATGTCATGAACAAGCGGATAGCATTGTCGTCTAGTGCACTAAAGATGCATGGTTCGGATCCTCCTTGGAGATTAAAGTTTTTTGCATGTTTCATGATTGCAGAAATCTTCAGAACAATGACCCCATATGGGGTAGTTTTATGCGAGAAAATCGAAACGCTTCCCTGACTCAAAACTTTTATGAAATAATTAAAGAAAAAAATTTTAAATAATAGAATTTCAACTTCTAGTTCGGGGCCAGGAAAGCGTTTCGCACTTCGTAAATGTGCGCAATCGATTCCTCGCATAAAATTACCCCTATGGAGTCATTTGCATGAAGATTTCTGCAATCATGAAACATACAAAAACTTTAAGTTCCAAGGAAGATCCGAACCCTGCACCTTTAGTACCTGGGCGACAATCCTAGCCACTTGGCCATAACGGTTTGTTAGTATACAACTTTTTTGCATTTTCGCCGTGGAGACCCCGTGGTGGGTCAAAATAACCTGACATCTCTGTTTGTATTATTTTGCCCAATATACAAAACACACATGCACAAGGTCTTACGTCAAAATTTTCAATACTACATATCATACATGGGCAAAGATTACTGTAGACCAAAAAAAACGTCGACAGGTGAAAAAATTCTGTTATTTTAGAAAAAAACGAATTCATTTTCGATTGGCCAATACTACATATTTTTCAATTTTTTGCCGGATACTACTACATGTCTTTCGTAAACGGAAGCTTGTGCATGTGTGATACAAAATACTGGTATTGGTGGGTTAGGCTGCGCGCTAACCGTCTTGAACAGGTAGTCAAGACGTGGCGCTAAACTTCTCTAATTACAACTAATTCGAGATGCGAAACGTCTCGAATTCGAGAAAATTATAACGCATTCTCGAACAGCAATTCGAGACGTTTAGCGTCTCGAACATCTGTTCGAGATGGTTAGCGCGCAGCCTTATTTTGCATAAAAATTCCAAATTCTGAGCTTATTATTTTGTATATTGCGCAAAATAACCCAACACCTCCAGTGTTTTTGGGGCAAAGTAAATAAAAAATGTGTCGGGTTATTTTGCCCCTACCTTGTATTACATGAACTTACATTGAAAAGCAATTAAAAATGCTAATGGGGCTGTGAAAGCATGCAATACAGTATCTTGATGAGACCAATCATTTTCTACACAAGGAATAACTAAACTAAGAATTAGTGTTAGAGGGGTCTAAAATTTTTAAGTAAATATTAATTTTAAATTCTAAAAGTATACTTGTACAATAAAGTAACTTCTTTTTACTTTTCCAATAAAGGTTAAATCGACTGTGTCACTTGAAGCATCAGTATTACCTTAAAAGAATGATTTTTTTTACTATCTGGTGAAAGGGTTTTTCCAAGTTTTATAGCGCTACGTGATGAGCAAAGTGCTGTTCAACTTGGCTTTTCCATATTGGCAACACTATACGAACGCTGAATCAGTGCTGCGAATCTCGGAAAAAGGCCTTTAGGGGTCATCCAGATATTACGTAATCAAGTAGGGTGGGGGGGAGGTTAGGTCAATGATTACGTAACCACAATGTATAAAATTTTTTGTTTCAATTTATCAATTTTTAATAAAAATTTGATTTAAAATTGATGAAGATGATTACAATTAGTGGCGTAACAANATAATGGCCTCCCATTATGATTTTTCACCAAAAATGACCAAAATTTCCTATTTTTTCACCAAAAAGGTCCTAGAATTTTCATTTTTTCTACAAAAATTGTAATTTTTTGAGCATTTTCAGCTTAAAAACAAGTATTTCTCAAAACATTTTTGTGTGGCGCTGTTTTTTTAGCGTCACACACGCCACTGAGTACCCGGTGCACCACTCCTTTTCCCTCGTCACTAGGGTAGAGCAATGAAATGCAGTTAATACAGTGCAACATAAAGCAGGTCACGCTATGTAGCTAACAAAAACATACTTCTCGCTTGTACCGGTGGATCAAAAATAGCACTAATTTCATTTGATTTATTGAAAATTTTTCGCCCACCCGCAACAATAAATGCATAAAATCCATAGAAAACCAAGAAAACTAAAAATTCTTATCAATTTTTAAAAAATATGTCCCCAAACCAATTGGCTGCCAAAGATGAATTTGAGTATCGTATAATATGATAAAACCGAGAAAGCACACGGCTATTAAATAGAAACAAATATCCCGTATCATAGGAACCCGTCGAACGGAAAATGGTTTAATTAGAGTAATTATGGCGAAAACAATGGTGACCGTAAAGATTCCACTACCTATAAAAGTTTAAGATTTTGATATTGTAAAGGAAGGTGCGTAATTTGTTCTTCACAAAGTTTATATCTGCTCTATCCATTGTTGGACAATCCATCGCAGTGGCGGCATTAAGAGAACAGGGTATAGTGAAAATTGCACCTCCTCAGGGCCGTAGCTAGCAGAAAGCCCCTAATCCAACAGAAAGCCAGAAAACACCAAAAGGTCCTTATTATAAGGCTAGGGTCAATTATTTCCATTTATATTTTGAGGCGCAAGTTCTGTCTCAACAGAACTTGCGCCTCAAAATATAAATCTACTTATCCGATAGAATTGAAACTTTTAAACTACTTTTTACGCCCTTCATATTTACCGAAAAGATCCGCAATCGCGATGCCTGCTTGTGGTCTGTCTGCACTAGCAGTAGATGCAATTGAAGTGAATATATCTGGTGCTCCATTACCTAAAGTTGTTAAAATTTTCCTTAAAGGGGGTGCAAATTAGGGCCTTTTCTTCAAAAAAATTTTTTTTGAAAAATGATCTTCTAGAGGTAAAAATAGGGTGAAAAATCGATTGCGCGCACTGCCAAATTGTGAAAACGCTTAGTATACCTCCATAGTAATTTATATGAAATTTTTATATAGGGACCTTGAGGTCAACATTGAAAAATTCGTTCAGGTTCGTGTTCCCCAACCCGAAAACTCTCGAGTACAAAAAATTGGAGATTTGGTGACGTTTTAGGGAATTTTTGAAAAACTGGCAGTTTGAAACTGCTTCAAAATGAACAGTTTGAAACTGCCTAAAAATGGCAGTCGGCATCTGCTCCGACTGCGTTTGCACATGAAGTCGCCAATAACTTTTATTAGATGCATATATACATCGAGATCTTGGTGTCTTTTTAAAGCTTACGTTCATAGCTTTAAAATGATACCAAGATCTCGGCGTATGGTTGTTCCCATCAAAAGCTATGGCGAAAAAAGTATCTAGATATATCTTACTATAGGGGTCGGATAATCTCCTCATACCCTGTATTATTGTAAGAAAAATCTCCTTGGTAACCCGATATAATTTTATTAAATGGCTAAGAAATTTTATATTACGTATATATTTCTCCGAAACAACATCATTCTTTAAAGGACCAGTTCAGTCAGTTACAACCATATGAAAAAGGATATATTCGGAAAGATCATGAAAAATGAAGCATTTTTTGTTTTTCCGGCATGTTCTGAATCGTTGTAGTTTCGAGATAATTGCGTTTGAATTTTTGAATTTACGTACAAGCTCTTCGTTGTAATACACAAACTTTTTTGAATTTTTTTGCGAAAAAATCGATTTTTGCATCAATTTTTTCAATTTTCAAAAATGAACATTGTAGCAATTTTTTATAGCTAAATGACACCAAAATTATCCAATTTAAACATTGGTTTGGGTTATTGAAACGAAAACATGAATCAGAATTTTAGTTTCAATAACCCAAAACAATGTTCAAATTGGATAATTTTGGTGTCATTTTGTTCGTCTCATTTTGCTATAAAAAATTGCTACAATATTCATTTTATGAAAATTTAAAGGATTGATTCAAAAATCGATTTTTCCGCAAAAAATTCAAAAAAGTTTGTGTATTACAACGAAGAGCTTGTACATAAATTCCAAATTTCAAACGCAATTATCTCGAAAACTACAACAATTCAGAACATGCCGTAAAAACAAAAAATGCTTCATTTTCCATGATCTTTCCGAATATATCATTTTTTCATATGGTTGTAACTGACTGGACTGGTCCTTTAAACCAAATAAAAATAATTAAATTTGTAAAAAAAATTTCAGTAACAAAAAGCTTACCGAATGCCAGAAAAGTCACGCCCTAAAAGTTCATTTTATTTTATAAAACAAAAAAATAAGCCTACAGCTATATTCTGAGAAATTTTCAAACGCTTCACAATCTCTTCAATATTTTTACAAAAGAATTCTTCGGCTATCAAAGATAATATGAAGAATAAAAACATTAGCCAAATCAATGCAAAAGTTATGATGATCGCAGCAGTAAAGCTGCTTTCCTGACACACTACGTATTTAGTCCAAGACAAATATCCACCACCTTCACAAATAGATGATTGGTTTGTAACATATGCACAGACATCTAAACTTTATGCGTTTGGTATTACTAAGATCGAGAATAGGTGGTCCCCAACCCACGTCGAGAAACCTTGCTGTAGAAAAAAATTCCGGCTACGGGGGGATCTAAGGACGTAGCGGAGGGGTGCACCGAGGACCGGTGCTCCATGACTGAAAAATTGTCAATTAAAAATAACGTTTTTTCCGATTTTTGTCCTTCAAAAATGACGTTTTTCAGAAAAGTGCCCTTCATGCCTGGCGACCAGCTAAGTTTTTGGGAGGGGGTACCCCCTCAAAAACGTGCTCTATGGCTTACATTTGACATCATTTGTATAAAGAAATGGTGTGCAAGCTGCATCTTGATCCAGATTATTTGTAGTAGGTAAATTATTATGTTTCAAATGAAAGGTCATACTCACGCCTATAATTGAATTTAAATAAATTTTTAAATAATAAAAAAATATCAGGCATTTAGTGACCACCGTGGTGTAGTTGTCTGGTGTGTTGCCAAGGAGTTCTGCAATCTCAGTACTAACAAAGGTTCGGCTACCCTTTGTGTCCAAAAGATTTTGCCGAAACTTGTATTCGATCTTGGGATTACAATAGTGTCTTAATTTAGATCTGTTCACTGAAGAAAATAAAAAGCATAAAAAGGGGGTACTCCTTTCTGGGCAACTCTGGGTTGGCTCCCCTGAATCTTTTTTTATCCTACTTTGGGTTGGCTCCCTCCCCCCAAAATTCGAATTGTGCTAAGCTACTGTGAATAACAGGTTTTCAAAAAAATGATTCTGAAATCAAAAAATATTCCGATAACTTATTGAAATAAATATTCACATCTTAGTCATTCACGTCAACGTCAAGAGCTTATGTCCTTTCCGATCCTGTTCTTTAAGCGTTAAAAAATTCTTAAGAAAAGAACTTTCTCTAGACATGATATGCGTTGGGTTCTATAATCAAATGCGAAAATTGGTTTTGTTGTCATGGAAAACATATTCATAAAAAAATAAATTTAAAGAAATTAAGCACAGGTTATTCAAACATTTTTCATTGGAAAGAAAACTATAAACGGTATTTAATTATTTCTACTGCGTCAGTTTTCACCTGTCATTTTTAAGATAAAATTGGGGCTACTACACAATAGGGGGCCACCCACATGAAAATATTTTCAAAAATTTTTTTCTGGAAATGACCCCCTAATGGTAAAAACATGCGGGTAATCCAAATTTGACATTTTCAAGCGAAAAAACGCTTCCTTGATTCAGAGAAGACGTAAAAATGCGATTTTCGCCTAAAAACTACCCCTTTTGTGGTAAGAATGTGCGGGAAATCCGAATTTGACATTTTTAAAATTCCAAGCAACAAGTGGATTTTTCTTTTTTTTTTAAATTTTTCTCGAAACAACACAAGGGAGCCAAGATAATTTTTGGAAAGTTGTTGAAAAACTGAAAAATCAACTTGATCTCCTTATGTTTTTTTTCAAAATTTTTGGCAAAAACATAAGGGGGATATCAAGGGTATAGACCCTCACCGCCCCTCCCGAATCTTGATTCTCCCTGTGTACCTGCCTCCTTGGACATCTATCAATCCTATGTGGGGTCAATTCCTGCTACAAGTGTGAATATAGAAAAGAGGTAATCATATTTTTAAGATAATTTTTTTCTATTGGCTGCCATAGATGTTTTTATTTTTAGTTTCCGTGTGAAACAACAAATCATTTTAACAATAGAAAATGGAAGTAATAATCTTTGAACATATGTCCATTTATTCTTCAAAAAGAACAGAAGCATTTTTGACTTTGCTGCATCGTTTATTAATCTGAATTATTTACTAGGGTTGCTTTCAAGCTTTGTTCTCAAATGATCAAAAAGTTTAAGTTTTTGACTTCATCTTTGAATGCATTTTTAACTCCGGAAGTGTTTTTTGCATGATGAAGAACATAAAGTTGACTTCGGAGATCTGTGAATTGTTTCAATTGATGTTGTTTTTTTTCTTTTAATAAATAAAATTTTTACAATATTATTCATGTTTATATTTGTGGTTTGTTTCATGAAAATATTAGAAGAAAATTTTAAAAGAGAGGGCTTTTGTCATGGGCTAAATTTGGACGCCAGGTGAACTCATCCTAAAAGTGATTAAAAAAGCCTTTTAGGCTGAGTTCATTTTATGGCAAGTTGCCTTTAAAGTACCAGTCCACTTTTGGGGAGTTGATGCCATGTGATAGGGCACAAAATTTGGAGCATTTTTTGCTTTTACGGCACTACTTGAAAATCTAACCAGTACAAGCTCTTCGTTTCAATGTTCAAATTTGTTTGAATTTTTTCGCAATTTTGTTTCGCTTATAACTTTTACGGTTAGATTTTCAAGTAGTGCCGTAAAAGCAAAAAATACTCCAAATTTTGTGCTCTATCACATGGCATCAACTCCCCAAAAGTGGGGTGGGGGTTGTAAACTTTAGGGCAAGTCGACTTTAGAGTGAGTTAACTATAGGGCGACTTGCCTTTAGGGCGAGCATATTTAGGGCAAGTTCACCTAAAACCCGTCTCCGCATTTAACACATGGTGGCGCAAAAGAAATTCCATTTTACCAATTTTTTCCATTAATTTTGGATTCAAAATTTTTTTGACTAAAAATGACCCTATTAGGGGTAATTTGATTTGATGTAGGGATTGCACGAATCCCTGAAGAGCGAAAACGCTTGCCTGACCGTGATTTAGATGAAAAATGCAAAATGATCATTTTCGTATTAAAAACCCAATTTTTTTTATTAAATCACAGTCAAGAAACCATGTTCACGCTTCGGGAATACTCTCAATCGATTCCCCATATCGAATTACCCCTATTATGGTCATTTTTAGGAAAAATTTTGGGTCTAAAATTCATGAAAAAATGGGAAAATGGAATTTTTTATGCACTACCCTGTACTAATAAAAAATTCCGGACCATGTGGTCTAATAATGGAAGTAACGGAAGTGTCCCAAAAAACTTTTCAAATTGTTCCTTAATGGTAATAATAGTTATAGGCCCCTTATAATAAAAAAAATATTTCCCAAAATTAAAACTTTGTACTTTCGGGGAAGAAATTTACATGTTTCCTTATAAGCAAAATTTGTACTCAATAATCAACAGCACCGATGGTGTAGTTGATATGCATCCGCCTTCAATTCTTTTTAGCTGAGGTTCGAATCCCACTGCCATCCAAATTTTTTGCCTTTTCCAATTTTTTTTCAATTCTTTTTAAAATTGTTTTGTGTATTTTTATGAAAATTTTATTACCAAAATTTATCTTAAATATTTTTCAATAAAAAATGAAAAAAAACGAAAAAACAACAAAAAATTTCGTAAAAATTAGATAAATTTAAAATTTTGGTGACAAAATTTTCATAAAAATTCATTTAAGAGACGATATTTCGAAAATTTTGGGGTTGCTGCGGCACTAGGCAAACTGAGATGTAATATGAAATGTGGACGCAAAATAAACATATTTAAGCAATTGAAATGGTGTGCAACCTTTAAAAAAACCAATTTCGGCACATATGAATGTTGGACGTTACAGGAATGTTACAAGTGTTTTTTACACTATAGTATTTTGAGCATAGCTATTGAAGGTTAAATCCAATTTCGACGATCTTGGTGTTATTTTGCGTCCAAATTTCATATTACATACTCAGTTTGCCTAGTGCCGCGGGAAGTCAAACTTTCGAGATATCGTCTCTTAAAAAACACTTTAAAAAGAATTGAAAAGAAATTGGAAAAAGGCAAAAAAATTTGGATGGAAGTGGGATTCGAACCCCACTGCCATCCAAATTTTTTTGGCTTTTTCCAATTTCGTTTCAATTCTTTTTAAAGTGTTTTTTTAATGAATTTTTATGAAAATTTTATCACCAAAATTTTATTTTTATCTAATTTTTACGAATTTTTTAAATAGAGGGCGCATATCCACTGCACCACCGTTTCTGTTGATTATTTAGTAAAGTTTTGCTTATAAGGATGCATGTAAATTTCTTTCCCGAAAGTACGAAGTTTTGAATTTTAGGGAATACTTTTTTATTATAAGGGGCATCTCTACTATTTACCATTATTTTGGAAAAATTCGAAAATTGTTTTGGGACACTTCCGTTACTTCCTTTGTAAGAAGCCGATTGTACTATCTGGCAAGTTAAGCAACGCTGGGTCCGCAGGTTTGATCTATACAATGAAGATCAGTGTTCTACCCCTTGATTACCAAGCCCAATTTTTTATTCACGTTTTTCTCTTGGAATTATATAAGGATTTTAATACCACAACAAAGTTTAATCGCAGCAAATTTTGTTTTTAATATAAAAATAGATCTCAAGACTAACCTACGTAATTACCGTTAATTAAGGGCTTAAAAAAGTACTAAAAGTTTAGCAACAAAAGTTTCTTTCTCGATATATAAGGTCTCAAAAATTATATCTCACTCCATAATTTGTTTCAGAAAAATGTATTTTTACTTAACCACCTGTTTGTTGTCCTTTTTAGTTTTTTAACGATTTCGATTTTTTTAAAATTCGAAAAAAATCGAGTTGTTTTCTGATTTTTGAAAATGACGATGGCAAATTTTAAAGATATGAAATCGTTTAAAATCATTTAAAAAATATCAAATATCCCATATATTCCCCGTTCATAGCCAATTTTGGCACATTTCATGCAAATTCTAATGTTTGAATTTTCTTCCTCATTAAGGATCAGCTTTCAAAATATGAGATTTTACCATATTTTGTTGTCTCACTTTGAGTGCCCAAGAATGGTTGTGTCTCGAGTTTTGTTAGTTTTAATCTTTTTAAAAGAAGCAAAAGTCTGTAACTCCTAGATAAATCCCCATCTTAATAGGGTCCCAATTTATGTGTGCAAGGCCGATACGAAGCTTAAGCCAGGTAAAGCCGGTCACAATCTGTCCTCAAGCAGCTCAATCTGAAAACAGTCCAGGCCGGTCACAACCGCCTATATGCGGGGCCTGGCCCGTGCACATCCATAGGGCAAAATCGAAAATGATAGGAAAATTTTTTCATACAATTTTAAGGGGGTTTCTTTGATGACTTTTTTTATTCGATAAAAGATTTCGGAGTTAAACCCTTGCATTCAAGATGAATTTTGCACTCCTTGCTACTGTACCATGGGTGAAGAGCTTGGGTGTAACTAAAATCCGCCGTATCCCGCAGGCGGCGAGTTTTCTAAGGGGATACCTAAAACCAACTGGATTAATAAAAACCAGTTTTTTCAAAAATTGTGCAGTTTCAATTAAAAACAAATTTATAATTGTGTCTAACTATTTCAATTTTACAGAGGCGTTCATTATTTGTTAGGATTTTTGACAAGTTAGTTATTTGATTTGTCAGAATGTCCATTTAGATACAAATCTCTAAGGAATAATATAATAAATAGACCATAGATCGGCAAGGGGGGAGCCTCCCCCTGACCCACTCACTCATGGGCCCAAAATTGAGGGGGGGGGGGACCACCTCATGGACTTAACATTAAGGGGGGACCACCTCATGGACTTAACATTAAGGGGGGACCACCTCATGGGCCCCGCTGAACAGTATAGTCCATACAAATTGGGTGTTAGAAGACTATCTCAAGCTAAAAAAAAGATCGTTTTTTGGTGGAGGTGGGGGACCACCTCATCGGGGATCCCTTCCCCTCCCCCCACTTTGCTGACCTATGAAATAGACGAATAAAATGACACCAAAATTATCCAAACTGAAGACATTTAAGATTATTGAAGCGAAAACAGTTTAAAATTTTGAAAAAAATTTTTGTTTCAATAACCTAAATCAATCTTAAAAATTGATAATTTTGGTATCACTTTATTCGTCTCATTGAATTATAAAAATGCCTTCTTTCTTTATTTAATCATGTAAATTTGTTGATAGAAAGCGGTCCCAAATCCTGCGGGTTTAGTATGTAGTCCCGCCTGCAGCGGGTTTTAGGTACACTCAAAGAACTTGTTCTCCTAGCGGAAAATGTCCATTATATATTTTTTTCAAATACAAATTTTAGAGTTCCAAGATCTATCAACGCATCTGAACATGACTATTCCCAGGCATCAACTTTTCTGGCTGGCTAAGGGAAAAAAGGTTAGTAGATAAAAGAGGATTATCATAACTTATTCAAGCAAGCATTTTATTTTTTACGATTTTTTTATTCATTGTGCTCGTGCGAATATTTGATGCCCCAGTCTCCCAGTCTTGATCATTTGTTTCGAAAATTTTAAACCGTCTATTTCTTTCTCTTGTACTTTTATTGTTTAAAGTTCCGGGTTTTCAAATATAACTTTTTGCAAAACCATTTTTAAGCAGAATTTATAATTTTCTGTCCAGAATTTTTAAATTATCATGTGTTTTGAAGTTGCTTTGAGACAGTTTAAAAATGAAACATCATTCTTTTTTAAAAACTTTTACAGAGGCGTTCACTTTTTGTTAGAATTTTTGACAAGTTAGTTTTTTGATTTGTCAGATGTCCATTTATATACAAATCTCTAAGGAATAATATAATAAATAACGGCAGTCTATATGTCACCATTTTCTTATAAAAAATTGTTTGATTTTAAAAAGGGCAGTGAAGCATGTTTTTGGATATGTGTGTAATGAATTTTTTAAATGACTTTTTTATGAAAAAAATAGACTATAGGGTGGACAATTTTGAGAATAAAAATGTCAAATGTGCTATTCATTAAAATTTTTGTTGTAAAACAAAAATTGACAGAAACTAAATTGCACTCTACCTTCCCCAGTGTTGGTGTTATTTTTTTGTTGAAAAATATAAGATTTTATAAAATTTACTTTCATTATATGGCTATATAATTATAGCGTTATGCTTTGGCTATAGTTATTTAACGCATCCCTTCCGGGGATGCGTATGTTTGTTTTGTTTTTGGGGGTTCCTATGCTCATTTTTAAGGTTTTTGCTCGATATCTTTTGTCAGATAAATTAAGTAGATTTTATTGGTTTAAATTTTTGCAATTTTTTCAGAAATTGTCAGTTTCAACTCCCAAGGGGTTTTTACACATGGAGAACACGAGTCAGAGCGTTTTGAGTAATTCCAGGCCGACTCTGACCGAGTTTTTCTGAGATAGTCCTGCGAGAGGCTGATGCTACCAAAAATCTCAGGTATCCCCAACTTCAAAGTGGTCCAGAACAATTATTTACGAGAGTATATCCTCCAAAATCTGCTCGTTTACGTGGCTATTATTCCTCTAACGTTTACTTTTTTAAATTAAGTGAATAGATTTTAAAGGTCCCGAGAAAAGCAGTTTTGAGTGACCGTGAAGGGGTCCAAAAACCCTGCGTCTACCATTCTAAGGCATCTACAGACAGAGTTTTTTCACTGTTTTATAAATTTATGAGTGACTTGAACACGCAAAAACAAACATCTAGTAACAAACAAACTCACACTGTTTTGCCCCGTGATTTATTTCAATTGTTTCATAGATTTATAAATTGAACGCCCAAAAACAAAATCAACATCTTTTTTCCTTACACGGTTTTGCTCATTGTGAAATATATAATATGACTTGAAATGTTTAACCCCTTAGGCACGGCTGTCCCATATATGGGACAAGTTTTCGGAAGCTGATAAAAAACGATAGTTAAGCCCGATAACATTAATTCTTTTTGCATTTGTTAATTGAGTGTTGAAACGATTCAAAATCGAAAACCGCGTCGAAAAATCTTTTTTCCTCATGGAGATATCGACTTTTGAAAAAAGTTACCCTCACTTTTGAACCAAAAACAAAATTTTAAGGTCGAAAACAAAAATACATTTTTAAGGTTTCCTCATGATCCCAGAAAGCTAGAAAAATGGTTTTGGTCATTTTCTTAAGGTTTTTCGAGGTGAGGAATCCGAATTTGAAGTCCATTTTATGATA